>WNWK01046435.1:0-14316 GCA_009830355.1 Cherax destructor
AATTAAGAAGCTCACCTTGACCACATGAAGTACAGTGACAATGTGCAAGCTGAAGCCAAACTCAAGGAACATGTGTTGCAACAGTGTGACCCAACCAACACTAGCAACAATTCTTCTACTACTCCTACCTCTACTGATGCAACCAATGACTGTCTTCCTCTCCAAGACAGTAACACTGACAACCCCTGACTTGTCCAACTCCTTTGCTGACTACATTAACTCTCTTCTTGCTGAAATGGGCATCAACACTCGTACACTTTACAGTTAGTTAAAAGTTTGCATATCAAAGTCAGTGTGGACTACACCACATATATATATTTCAGGTATACAAGTATACCTATTGTATCTTCCTTGCAAGTTCTGCAACTAAGTTTTATCTCATGCAACATGTATTATATGATCTACGAAATGCTACTGCCAGTCATTGCTTTACAGATGCGCAGCAGATGGATCGAAGTGCAGACAACACTTGACATCCAGGGCAGTTTTATGAGCCAGTTGTACAGAGATTTATGCTCCAGTGCTGTCTTGACATCCCCTGTCCCCATCCATCACTATCTTTGCCTGCAGTTCAGCCTGCCCTTTCTCTTCCACAGATAGCATTGGTGAGTTTTTTTTAGGCCGAAGTGTTTTTAATATTTATTGTAAAAGAGTAAGCCTAAGCAAAGTTCCAAAGGTGCATTTCAGTTTTCACTTGCCACATACCTATGCTGTAGAGTCAGGACAAGAGGTGCGTGGCCAAGTGATGTAATGGTGTTTTTACCCCGTAAGTTCATAATGCTCACCTAACTCGACTCCGCGTCGGACGGGAGTTATAAGACTCTCTGATCGCGGGTTCTAACCCTACCCGTGGTATGTTTTTTTCTTATGCTTACCTAAGTCTGTTTCCCACTGCCCATGCTAGGGGCCTGCACTCTTGCCTTGGACCTACCTGGAGCAACACCTAGCCCTTGGCTCACCCTTCCATGTCTGCCTGGAGTAACCCACCTTTCAAATAAACCACGTCTAGTCTAAACGAGTTTATTTATCTTGCCCTGCCTTACATCTGCACTACACTACCCCATACTAATTGGAGGCAACCTTGCAACCTTTACAACATCACATGCATTCACACTCCACAACCCACCACCATATGCCAATACTCCATAACCAGATGGGAGACAGCCAACGTATTGAAAAAAAATTTCATATATACAGCCTCTACTCACTTAACCCTTTGAGGGTCCGTCCCATAGTTTTACGTCTTTAAAGCCAGGGTTAAAGCTGTAGTTTTCCGCCATGAGCTCAGCTTAGTCAGATAAGCTGTGACCGGTAAATATAGTCCTAGATATAAGAGAATACATCTATGTGTAAGTGTGCACCACATAAAACAAATCCTGCAGCACGAAGTCATGAGAAAAAACTACGACAGTACCTTTGGATTAAAACAGTGACTTTGCGGTGTTCTTTTGTATGTTTTTTACAGTTGTATTTGTTGTTTCTTGATCTCATTTGATAGAATGGAAGATATATTACAGAAATAGAGATAATTCGGAATCGTTTTAGTACTGAAAATGGCTTGAAACTGAGCTCAAAGTAGCAGAAATGTTCACTTTTTGCCGATATTCAAGAGTAAATACACGCCAACTGGTGGGTCTAATATACATTCATGAATGCGCTGATATTATTTATACAATTACAGTGGACCCTCGGTTAACGAATACCCCGGAAATCGTGCAATTATGTAAGTATAATTTTGTAAGTTCTTGTGGAAGTGTATTTTTGGGGTTCTGAAATAGACTAACCTACATGACATTATTTCTTAAGGACGTAAATTCGTTCAATAATGGCACTTGAGCAGGCTTCTGCAATGAATTTTTTTCGTTAACCGAGGGTCCACTGTATTACAATATTGCATAATAGTAAATCTTCTATTTTTGGTGTAAATAATTTTTTATGTGAATAAAAATTCAAAATGAAATTCATCTGTAAAGCCTGGAAACATAACTAATAAACAAAGGAAATGTTATTTTAGTGGCAGGAATGCTGCATTGTTTATTCTGTACACTGTTTTAAAAATGGAATATTTTGAACTGTGTTAAATTGGCCAAATTACTAATTTCCAATCACTTTATTGGGTAGATGAAACAGTTGACTGGGCAATTTCTTGTGCTTAATCAATAAAATAGAAGTAATACTAGCAAATAGTTACGAATTTGGTAGACTGGAATAATGTAATTGGCTAAAATGCGAGTCAAACTGAGCAAAACTGCCGATGCGTAAATATCGTTGACGATCAAAATTTGCGAGAACGTACTTTGCCAATTTTCCATCAAATTTCGTAGTTTTTGTTTTATTACCTTCAGAAAAAGATTCTCTACATTTCATTAGAAAAAAAAACAATTTTTGTTTTTTTAAATTCTTGGACCCTGTGGACAAGTTCCAGATTGGGGGTCGGGACCCTGAAAAGGTTAATGACGGAGTTCCGTTCTTAAGACCACGCCGGTAAACGAATTGCGCTAAGCAAGGAGCATACTATAATACGTAGTAGCAAGTTTGTGTCAACCATCTTTGATATTCTTTTAATGTCTCTTTTGCACCATTTATAACATTTCTGGTATATTTTTTAATGTTTATACAACAGTGTACTGTATACTGTAATAAACAGAACAGAAGAAATCAGCTCCAATATACATTATTTAAATATGCATACTGGTCAGAGTCCATCGTAAGTCTGAGTCATTGGTAAACGAGTACATCACTAGGTGTGGAGAGGCTGTATTATATACATGTACAGTGGTACTCGAGTTACGATGGTCCCCAAAATCGCCCTTTTACTATGTAAGTTTATTTTTTTAAATGCTTTTGTAAGTATATTTTTGGGGTGTAAAAGGACTAGTCTATTTTACATTATTCCTTATGGGGATAAATTCGTTTGGTAATGGCACTGAACAGCATTCTCGAACGAAAAATATCGTAACTCGAGGTACCACTGTATGTATGTATGTACAGTGGAACCTGCTTACGAGTTTAATCTGTTTTGTGACCTTGTTCATATCCCGATCTGCTCGTATGGAGTCAATTTTCCTCATTTAAATTAATTAAAATGCCATTATTCCGTTCCAGCAGAATTCTTGCTCTGGGAGGCAGGACAAAAATACTTCAATATGACGCTAATATCAACTCTACGGTTTATTTATCTATCACAATTCATCTGACATAATAAACAATATAAATAACACAGAAATCTGATATATACTTTAGAATGAATAAAATATGTCATTATGAGACAAGTGGTGGTGGTCATTCCCTACCTCAAGCGGTCACCTTGTTGTGGGTCAGTGGGGAGACCTCCCGCCATCCCCCGACACCTCCATCCCAGCTTTCATGAATACGTGTTCAGTTCCACTTCTCTCCTACATGCTAGCTGTGTTTATGAATTGTGTTTTGATCTTTTAACCCTTTGGGGGTCGGTGCCGTATGTTCTTTACGAGCAGGGGTTGGTGCCGTACTAGTACGTGTAAATTCTAGCGGCCTCAAATTAAGTGGGAAACAGCTGGTAGCCCTACATATGAAAGAATGGGTCTATGTGGTCAGTGTGCGCAGTATAAAAAAATCCTGCACCACACACTGTATAAGAGAAAAAAAAAACTGACCGTTCTCTTTGTTTAAAACAGCGACTTTGCAGTCTATTTTCGTATGGTATTTATGCTTGTATTCTCGTTTTCTTGGTCTCATTTGATAGAATGGAAGATATATTACAGAAATAGAGATGATTTTGATTGGTTTGACAATGACAAGTACCTTGAAATTGAGCTCAAAGTAGCGAAAATGTTCGATTTTTGAAGATGTTCAAGAGTAAACAAATCACACCATGCGTCCAATATACATCAACTGGCGAGTCTAATATTCATGCACAAGTGCTCTGATATTATTTATACCATTTATATAATGATGCAGTTGTATACATAACAGTAAACCTTCTATTATTTGTGAGAATAAAATTCAAAATGAAAAGCAAAAGTATTATCTATTATTCTCAGGTCTAGTTATAGAATCACATCAAATCTTATGATTACAGGAATTGATCCTGATATCAACCTATTATTAAATGACTTGCATGATTCCAACAGCAACTGCAACTATTACACAGGAGATGAAGCAAAGACATTACTCAGAGCCAACAATAACATAACTATCTTCAATTACAATGTTAGATCTTTGAGCAAACATTATGATGACCTCACAGCACTACTCCAATCCCTCCAGACCAATATGTCAATCATCACACTCACTGAGACCTGGCTGAAGCCTGATACTACAGATGTCTATGCCATCCCAGGTTACACAGCCATTCACAATTGTAGGACAGATCAGCGAGGGGGTGGAATAGCTATATATTACTCAGATCAACTTGAATGTATCAATAACTCTTGCATAAGGGATGAGCATGGAGAATATATTATAGCTAAATTTAAATCAAAAGACCTGCAAAAACCCCTCACAGTGATAAACATCTACAGATTACCACAGTCAAACATTCACCATTTTAGTGAAAAACTAGGTAACCTGATAACTGATGCACACATGAACAAAGACCATTTGCTGCTCACAGGAGACTTCAATATAAATCTCCTACATGACCAGGACCCACAAATAACAGAATTCACAAACACTATGAGCAACTGCTTGTTACTACCAACAATATCAAAACCTACAAGAATCTCCGAGACTAGTACCTCATTACTAGACCACATCTGGACTAATACTATAACCCCTCTAAAATCAGGCATCACAGACAACACCACAGACCACTATCCGACCTTTCTCATAACTAATCTTGGTAAATTGCCCTAGATATTACAAAAGTTACCTTCAGACTACATAATGAGTCAGCTGTAAATAACTTTATAACAGCTATGATTAACATTGACTGGCATAATGAGTTAGAAACATATACAGATACTAATGAATGCATCAAGAATTTCCTTAACAAAACCCACCACCTCTATAACAAACATTGCCCTAAAAACTAAACAGATCACAGCTAAGAGACTTAACAATCCCTGGCTAACACCCAGCATCCTTAAATCCATTAACAAAAGGCACCAATATGAAAAACAATACAGAAGGGTCTAATAACCAGAGAACAATCCAAACGCTACTCATCAATCCTTACCAGCCTGATAAGGAGATCAAAAAAATTGTATTATGAGAACAGACTCCAGAACATAAAAGGTGATATGAAAAGACCTGGAAGACCCTATCTGCAATTCTAGGAAATAATAAGATAGCGAAAAACAACACCATCAAATTATCAAGAGCAGATGAACCCCTACTCTCACCTACTGAGACAGCAAACAGACTTAATGTTTTCTTCTCCACCATAGGAAAGAATCTAGCGAGTAAAATCCCAAGCTCAAACACCCGTCCAACAGACTACCTCACAAACACCTACCCTAATCGCTATTCCTAGCTCCTACCAACCCAATTGAAGTCTGCTCATAATCAACACCCTTAAAAACAAGGCAGGAGACATAAACAGCTTACCAACTTTTATGTACAAAAAAGCTTCACAGGTACTGTCACCAATTATAGCAACACTATTCAATAAATCCATTGAAGCCTCTACCTTTCCATCAATTCTCAAAATAGCTAGGGTCACCCCGATCCACAAAGGAGGTGATCAAACAGACCTGAATAATTATAGACCAATTTCTAATTTACCATTGCTTTCTAAAATCTTGAAAAATTAATTCATAGACAAATCTATTCCTACCTCGTCTCACACAATGTACTCGACCCCTGTCAATTTGGATTCAGGACAAACAAGAGCACAAACGATGCTATTACACACATGTTGGAGTTAATATATACAGCACTTGAGAAAAAAGAAGCGAACTCTTCCACACAACAAATTACAGTCGGAGTCCCTCAAGGAAGTGTCCTGGGGCCACTCCTATTCCTCATTTACATAAATGACCTACCGAATGCATCACAACTACTCAAACCCATTTTATTTGCAGATGACACAACATATGTCTTCTCTCACCCAAATCCAGTTATACTGGCCAACACTGTTAATGCCGAATTACAGAAAATATCAACATGGATGACGACTAACAAGCTTACTCTCAATACTGACAAGACCTACTTCATACAGTTTGGAAGCAAAGCCACAAATGTTCCACTTAACATAACACTCAATGGTACACCCATCACAAGACTCACAGAGGAAAATTCCTAGGAATCCACCTTGACAGTAGCCTTAAATTCCAAACACATATACAACAAATTTCCAAGAAAATCTCGAAGACAGTAGGCATATTATCAAAGATCGCTATTATGTACCTCAATCAGCTCTCCTTGCACTATATCATTCACTTATCTACCCATATCTCACCTAAGGAATCTGTGCATGGGGATCAACAACGTTAAATCACCTTAGACCACTCATAACACAACAAAAGGCCGC
The DNA here is from genome assembly GCA_009830355.1 of Cherax destructor. NCBI lineage: Eukaryota > Metazoa > Arthropoda > Malacostraca > Decapoda > Parastacidae > Cherax > Cherax destructor. The sequence goes on from WNWK01046435.1 coordinate 6,455, forward strand.
AGTCAGAATGATAACAAATTCCACTCTAGACAGCATACTCCACCAATATTCAAAAGTCTCAAACTACTCACCGTAAAGAACATTCATACTTACTCTTGTGCCTACTACATATATAAAACTTTACATTCTAATATAAACCCTCTGCTCAAAACTCTCCTCACCAACTTTAATAGGACCCATGACCACAACACAAGACACAGATCACTTTTTGATATACCCGTGTTCATATCAACCTATGTAAAAATTCTATGCACATAAAGGGCCCCAGAATCTGGAATTCATTACCAGTAAATATTAAGATAATCTTGTCTGAAAATCAATTTAAGACTCAACTCAAAAACCACCTACTCACCCAAAACTAAATGATCATACTATAAACTATACTTTGAAAAATGCTCATTGTTACTTTCCTATACGATAATCTCAATTTTTAATAATATGTTACTATTATGTTACCCCTACTCATATTATAAGTTAATGTCAAAAATGCTCAATGTTATTTTCCTTAAGATAATCTCAATTCCATATTATCATTCAAGAATCTTAACACCTGTAACAATCTAATATCTAATATCATTATATAATAATTTAAACAGTAAAATTTCATCATATTGTAATTTTGAAAATAATTTTTAAATAGAATAAACTCAATAAATTTCTCTAATATTAAGTACATAGTTTTTAAGGACTAGAATAAGCTGCCCCTAATGCCATGGCATGTCAGTGGCTCTCCTTGCACTCAATTTCATTGTAACTACCGATACCCATGCAATCTGCAATGAAATAAAATTTGTTTGTTTGTTTGTTTGTTTGTAATGTAAGAGGGGCCTGGAGACGTGACTAATGAAGAGAGATGTTATTTTAGTGGCAGGAATGTCTGCCTTGTTTATTCTGGACCCTATTTTGAAATTGGCATCATTTGAAATTTGTGTGAAATTAGCCAAATTGCCATTTTCTGACCACTATTTTGGGTAGTTGAAATTGGTATATAGGCAGTTTCTGTACTCAATTGATAGAAGAAATGGAGTTCTAGCGAAATAGCTATAATTTTAGTAGACTGAAACATTGGAATTTGCCGAAAATAGGGCTCAAAGTGGGGAAATCCTGATGCGTAAATGTCATCAATATCGCTAACTTGCAAAGCATAATTCCGTTAGTTTTCGATCAAATTTCATACTTTTGGTGGCGTTATGATCGGAAAAATATTCTCTATCATTCCATAAGATTTTTTTTTTTCAAAAAATTTTGACCCCAGGAACAGGTTTCTGAGAAGGCCTGTCGACCCCAAAGGGTTAATTACCATACAGTGGACCTCGCTATTCGAACGGCTCGGCAATAGAACATATCGTAAACAGAACAAGAAAATCGATATCGACATGCGAACAAAATATCGCGATTCGAACAAGTGCGTCCGTGAACTGTCCGCTTAGGCGCGCTTGGTTGCAACAGCGCGCAGGCATGGAGAGCCAGTCCACGTTGTTTACACTTAAGAGAACAATACCCTGCACGCTTATCCAGACATTTCACACTTAATTATAATTGTTTGTTCATTAAGTGCGACTGTGAAATAAGCTACCATGGGTCCCAAGAAAGTTCCTAGTGGTACCCCTGGGATGAAGAAAGTGAGAAACACTGTAGACATGAAGAAGGAAATAATAAAAAAATACGAGTGGTGTGCGAATGTCTGAGCTTGCCAGGATATATGGCAAAAACAGGTCAACTACCGCTTCTATCCTGCTTAAGCAGGAACACATCAAGGAAGCTGATGTTGCAAAAGGTGTTAATATGCTAGCCAAAAATAGACCACAAATAATAGAAGAAATTGAGAAGTTGTTGCTGGTGTGAATCAAGGATAAAGAGTTGGCGGGTGATAGTGTGTCGGAGTCAATCATTTGTGAAAAGGCAAGGAAATTGCATGCCGATCTTGCAAAGAAAATGCCTGCAACCAGTGTTGATTGTAGTGGTAGTGAATTTAAAGCCAGCAAAGGCTGGTTTGAGAGATTTAAAAATCGTAGTGGCATGGTGAGGCTGCCAGTTCAGACAAACGTGCAGCTGAAAAATTCATAAACGAGTTTCAGGACTACATAAAGACTGAAAAATTGAAACCTGAACAAGTGTTTGTGACGAAACAGTCCTGTTTTGGAAGAAAATGCCCAACAGGACCTACATTACTCAGGAGGAAAAGGCACTGCCAGGACACAAGCCTATGAAAGACAGGCTAACTCTCATGTTGTGTAGTAATGCTACTGGGGATTTTAAATTGAAGCCTTTACTGGGGTATCACTCAGAAAATCCCAGAGTGTTCAAGAAACACAATGTTGTGAAGAGTAGATTGTGTGTCTTGTGGAGAGCTAGTCAGAATGCATGGGTCACAAAGCAACTTTTCAGTGAGTGGATCCATGAAGTGTTTGGCCCCAGTGTGAAAAAATACCTACAGGAAAAGGGTTTGGACCCCAAGTGCCTCCTGTTACTGGACAATGCTCCTTCAGATCCTCAAAATATGGAAGACCTACTGTGTGAAGACTTCAGATTTATAAAAGTGAAGTCCTTGCCTCCTAACACCACTCCTCTCCTCCAGCCCATGGACCAGTAGGTCATCTGTAACTTCAAAAAACTCTACACAAAAGCATTGTTTGAAAAGTGTTTTGAAGTGACCTCGGACACTCAATTGACCCTTAGAGAGTTCTGGAAGAATCACTTAAATATCTACAACTGCATAGGCCTTATAGGTAAGGCTTGGGAGGAAGTGACTTCCAGGACTTTGAACTCTGCTTGGAAACAATTGTGGCCAGGTTGTGTCCAACAGAGGGATTTTGAAGGGTTCGAGGCTGACCCTGAGCCCGTTGTGGAAGGTATTGTGGCATTGAGCAAGTCCCTGGGTTTGGAGGTGAGTGGCGAGGATGTGGAAGAGTTGGTGAGAACCACAGGGTGGAGCTAACAACTGAAGAGCTGCAACAGCTGGAACTGGAAGAGCATAAGACCAGATTTGAGGCTATTGATTCACAGGAGGAGGAGGAGGAAGTGAGAGTTAAGGAGGTGCCTTCTTCAGAGATTAAGGAGATTTGTGCAATGTGGAATAGGGTCCAGGCATTTGTTAAAAAATACCACCCTGAACAAGCTCAAACAAGCCATAACAGCTGCATGTTCAGTGACCAAACAATGTCCTACTTCAGGCAAATGTTAAAGAGGCACCAGAAACATAGGACTGTGGACAGTTATTTTGGTCCTAGTGGGATTAAAAGACCAAAAAGAAAGAAACCCCAGATAGGGCTTTGATACCTGAAGTCCTTTTTGGAGGGGATTCCCTTCCAAACACTAACCCTCCCTCCCTCACTCCTCCTCCCTATCTTCCACATGCCATCAACACTCTTCAATAAAGGTAAGTAAAAATACATGCATTTATTTACTAATACTTTAGTAGTATGTAATTCTTTTGTGTATGTAGAAATATAATTAATTTAATTAAAATATATTATTTTTTAATATTTTTGGGTTTCTGCAACGGATTAATAGTATTTCATTATTTCTTATGGGAAATATTAAATCGACTTTCGAACATTTTGTGTTAAGAACAAGCTCCTGGAACGAATTATGTTCGAATAGCGAGGTCCACTGTATCTTGTATCTGCCAACAATCATGACACCCAGTAGGCATACCAGTGTTGCTGAAAGTGGCAAGAAAAGGTATAAGCATTTAAGTCTTAGGAATTAACGAAGAAACAGAGATATAGACAAGAGATAACCTGTGCCGTAATGAAGTGTCATTTGTGCACATAAAATGAGGTAAATATGAGTTTGTGTGACTGACTGACTGATTGACTTACTGAATGACTTACTGACTTGACTGACTTACTAACTCAACTGACTTATGACTTGACTGAATGACTTAAAGTTAGACATTTTCACTGAAGAGGACCCTGAAATGGTGTCTAGAGAAGCTGATGCCTTACCGTCAGTTGTATAATGTACTGCAGGGTAAAATAGAACAGAAATCCATTACAGAATTTATGCACACTCCAGTACAACCATCGACTTCTGTACCAGAACCTCTACCATCCACCTCAGCCCATTTAGGGCCACAGCATAACTCTCCACTCTCTCTTCACAAACATCCACAAACACCAGCACCCACAATTTAAGGTAAGAAATACTATTATTTCTGTTGCAGTTATAGTCTTAAGCAGTAAAAACAACATAATACATTACGACAATGAACTACAATTATATATTCACTTTTATTTTTGTAAGATCTGGAGGGCTAAAAAAGTTGTTTAGGGGGAAACTCCCATCCTGAATTTTTGCTCGTATCCAGAAACAAAATGACAGAGCCACTGCTTGTATCTTGAAAAACTTGTATGGTGGGGTACTTGTAAGCCAAAGTTCCACTGTATGTATATTTTTTTTTCAACACACGGTCGCTCCCCACCGAGGCAGGGTGACCCAAAAAAAAAAATCCCAAAAAGAAAATACCTACTTTAATCATTCAACACTTACCTCACGTCAGATACGACAGTTTAGAAGTCCCTCCAAACTGCCAATATCCCAAACCCCTCCTTTAAAGTGCAGGCATTGTATTCCCATTTCCGGACTCAAGTCCGGCTAACCATTTCCTGAATCCCTTCACAAAATATTACCCTGCTCACACTCCAACAGCTCGTCAGGTCCCAAAACCATTCGTCTCCATTCACTCCTATCAAACACGCTCACACATGCTTGCTGGAAGTCCAAGCCCCGCTCACAAAACCTTCTTTACCCCTCCCTCCAACCTTTCGAGGACAACCCCTACCCCTTCCTTCCCTACAGATTTATACGCTTTTAAGTCATTCTACTTTGATCCATTCTCTCTAAATGACCAAACCACCTCAACAACCCCTCTTCAGCCCTCTGACTAATACTTTTAGTACTCCCATATAGTTCGGATATGAGAGGCATCACTGTTATATTTTATTTATTCTCCATGGGGAAATGGAACAAATTCTTCTTCCATAAGCCTTGGGTGTCATAAGAAGCTGACCAAAATGCCAGGAGCACGGTGCTAGTAATCCCTAGTAATCTCCTTTAAAAGGAGAAACTTTTGTTTTTCTTTGGGCCACCCCACCGGGATCGGCAGTGTGTTGAAAGAAAGAAGAATTTATATTTATATGAAGAACATAAAATACTATACTCAAATATTTTATAAAGCATTGGGTTCATTTTTATCTACAATGTTACCTACAACAAATATTTTAAAAACTAAAAATTAAACTTTATTTGACAATAATACAATATATAATTATTTTTCTCCTCTATGATGAATGAATTAGCAATTATTTTTACTAATCTATACATACTTTGTTACATACACTGCATCACTAATCTATATGTTAAAGTATCCATATCTTACATTATTTAACCCTTGAGGGTAGAGGCCCTCTCCAAAACTTGTTCTCAGGGTCGAAAATTTTCAGAGAAAAAAAAAAATTATTTTTCTTTGTGAAATGATAGAGAATCTTTTTCCGATCATAGCGCCACCAATTATGAAATTTGATGGAAAACTGATGAGTTATGCTCAGGTTTGGTATTGATGACATTTACGCATCAGCGATTTCACTTGAACCCTATTTTCGGCATATTCCAAAGTTTCAGTCTACTAAAATTATAGCTATTTCGCTAGAGTTCCATTTGTTCTATAATTGAGTATAAGAAATCACCAATTTACCATTTCAACTACCCAATAGTGGTCAGAAATTGGCAATTTGGCCAATTTCATACAAATTTCAAAAGATGCCAATTTCAAAATAGGGTCCAGAATAAACGAAAGACATTCCTGGCACTCAAATAACATTTTATCTGTTCATAGTCATGTCTCCAGGCCCCTCTTACATTACTTTTGCTTTCCATTTTGAATTTTTATTCTCACAAAAAATAGAAGATTTACTGTTATGTATACAACTGCATCATTGTAGAAACGGTATAAAATAATATTAGTGCACTTGTGCAAGAATATAAGACATGCCAGTTGATGTGTTTGACGCATGGCGTGATTTGTTTACTCTTGAACGTCAACAAAAATCAAACATTTTCACTACTTTGCGCTCAGTTTTATGGTACATGTCATCGTAAACCCAATCAAAATCATCACTATTTCTGTAATATATCTTCCATTCTATCGAATAAGACCAAGAAAACCAGCATACAACCACAAATACCATAGAAAATACACCGAAAGTTGTTGTTTTAAACCAAAAACGGTAGGAGTTTTTTTCTCATTATGCACTGCGTGCTTCAGGATTTTTTTATACTGGCACACTGACCACACAGACCCATTCTTTCATATGTAGGCCTGTCAGCTTTCTTCCACCAGATTTGAAGGCACTAGAATTTAGGCGTACAAGTACGTGACCGACTCCTGGCTGCACTGACGTACTAGTACGGGACCGACCCTCAAAGGGTTAACCCTTTCACTGTCGTCACACAGAACTACATCACAGAGTCCAAGGTCCTTTCTGTAGTTCTACGTCATAAGCTCAGCTCACTCAGATAAGCTGTGAATGGTAAATTTTAACCTAAATATGAGAGAATGGGTTTGTGCAGCAAGTGTGCACCAAATAAAACAAATCCTGCCCCATGTGGTGCACGATGGGAAAAGCAAAATTTGAGAACGTATAGTTTTAAATAGCAAATCTGAGGTGTTTTCTGGATGGGTTTTATGGTTTCAGTGGCTGTTTCTTGGTATCATTTGACAGAACACATATTACTGAAATTGAGATGATTTCCACTGGTTTCTAGACTGGAAGTAGCTTTAAATGGAGTTCAAATAGTGGAAATATTCAAATTTTGCCAATATTCCAGAGGACAGATAAGGTCCTCCTACAACCCCCAGTCTGTTTCATGGGTTTTTAATAGGTCTGATTCAACTATTGGGATGCCATAAACCACGACAAATCTTTCCTGGTTATATTTTATTATCATCTGAGAAAAGAGTAAATCTTCTTCAATACACAAATAACCCGCACATAGAAGAGAGGAGCTTACGAGACGTTTTGGTCCTACTTGGACCATTTACAAAGTCACACTAACAAAAGGAAGAGAAGGAAGGAGTAATATAGAGGCCAGCAGACAGAGGGGGGAACAAGAAAGTGGTGGAGGAGTAATAGAGGTAGTAGTAGTGGTAGTGGCGTCAGTCATATACAGTGGTACCTCAAGTTCATGGTCCCCAAAATCGCCCTTTTATGCAAGTTTATTTTTTAAATGCTTTTGTAAGTATATTTTTGGGGGTGTAAAAGGACTAGTCTATTTTACATTATTCCTTATAGGGATAAATTCGTTTAGTAATGGCACTTGAACAGCATTCTCGAACGAAAAATATCGAACTCGAGGTACCACTTACTAGGAAAGAGGAGCACTGCAAGGAGCTAGTGGCCCACCTAGGGTAGGGGAAAAACACAGAGGGGTAAAAATAATAAAGGACAAATACAAGGCAAAAAGAAAGAAAACCCAACGCTTTTCGTGTCATCTGTCCCTCTGTCCTATTTCTATGGCCTTCCCAAAACTCACAAACCTGATATTCCTCGTCCCATCATATCTTCTAGAGGTTCTGTCTCTTATTCTCTGCTTCTTGGCTGGCCAAAACCCTCACTCCCTTTCTTGGTACTTTTCTCCTGCCCACCTCGTCACTCTCAAGACTTCATCTAACGGGTTCGCCCTCTCCCGACCTGTAAGATGCTTAGTCTTGACATTGAGTCCCTCTTCACTAATGTCCTCTTGATGATGTCCTTAATTTTCAAAAGAAAGCCAATGAAGGGTTACTTCATCTCCCTATACCCACTGATGTCTTTCTTGATCTTATCTGACTTTGTGTGGAAATTCTTTTCCTTCCAAGG
>WNWK01046436.1:0-14316 GCA_009830355.1 Cherax destructor
CCCAATCCTACAATCACGCACCCAGCAGAGCTAGGTGTTTTACCGTGATCCGAAGACATACGATGGTGTGAGTGCCTCAGAGGTAATTTCATTCTACTACACCCCATTTGATGTATTAGCCTTCACGAGCAGTATATATATTATTGTAACCATGGACGATTGGTATTTAATCAATAACAACACTGCGACTAGCCAAGGACACGAACCCATGTCGTTTTGACTCACGTCATATGTATACTGCTTGTGGAGGCTAGTACACCAAACTGGGAGTAGAATGACATTAGCTCTGAGGCACCCACTCCATCGTATGTCCTCGGATCACGATAGAACACCTATCTCTGCTGGGTGAGTGATTCTTGAAGGATTGGTGGTCCTGTGGGCTAGAGCGTCATGTGATTTTCTCTCACACTGAGGCGGCCCAAAACAAAATGGGTTCGTGTCCTAGGCTAGTCGCAATGTTGTTATTGATAGAGTACCGCACCAGAGACTGTTAAAGAAAGTGGCAGCTCATGGCATTGGGGAAAAAGTGCTGTCATGGATCGAATCATGGCTCACCCATAGAAAGCAGAGAGTGTGCATAAATGGGGTTAAATCCGAGTGGGGATCTGTAACAAGTGGTGTTCCACAGGGATCAGTCTTAGGCCCGTTGTTGTTTATAATATATATCAATGACCTTGATGAGGGAATTACTAGTGATATGAGCAAATTCGCCGATGACACGAAGATAGGTAAGGTAATTGATTCTAACGTAGATGTCAGGGAACTTCAGGAGGATTTAGACAGACTCAATTCCTGGTCAGAAAAGTGGCAGATGCAGTTCAATGTAGATAAATGCAAGGTTCTGAAGCTCGGGAGTGTCCATAACCCAAGCACTTATAAGTTAAATAACGTAGAACTTAGCCATACAGATTGCGAGGGGGTTATGGTAAGCAGCAATCTTACACCAAGACAGCAATGCCTAAGCGTACGTAATAAGGCAAACAGATTACTGGGATTTATATCAAGAAGTGTAAGCAACAGAAGTCCAGAGGTTATATTACAGCTTTATACATCGTTAGTAAGGCCTCACCTAGATTACGCAGCTCAGTTCTGGTCTCCATATTACAGAATGGATAATAATTCGTTAGAAAACATTCAGCATAGAATGACTAAATTAATACATAGCATTAGAAATCTTCCGTATGAAGAAAGATTGAAGACCCTAAAATTACATTCACTTGTAAGACGAAGAATGTGGGGAGACATGATAGAGGTATACAAGTGGGAAATGGGTATTAACAAAGGGGATATAAATAAGGTTTAGAGAATATCTCTCCAAGAGAGAACCCGCAATAATGGATTCAAATTAGATAAGTTTAGATTTAGAAAGGATATAGGAAAGTATTGGTTTTGAAATAGGGTAGTTGATGAGTGGAACAGTCTGCCTAGTAGGGTTATTGAAGCAAGAACCTTGGGTAGTTTCAAATTTAGGTTGGATAAATTCATGAGTGAGAGGGGTTGGATTTGAGTGGGAATTGCACATGAGTAAATATAATTATCAAAGCTTATTTCTTAGGTATCATTGAAGATTGGGTTGAACAAATATCTTGTTAGTGGGATGGAATGTGAAGGATCTGCCTAGTATGGGCCAACAGGCCTGCTGCAGTGTTCCTCCTTTCTTATGTTCTTATGATATATATGTATATATATGGATTTTCGTCTTGGAATGCATATATATTTCAGGATCAATCAAAACACCATTAATAACAACATTTTTATTTCGGTTTAACAAGAAAATTTAAGAAAATTTCAACATAAATTTTTTAAATTTTTGAAAATACAGAGTATACTAAATAAAATTATATAGAAGCATGAAAATTAATGCTAACATTCAACTGCAATATATACGAACAAATTGTTATAATTTTAACCTTAATTTTTAAAGGAGTGGATATGTAAGCCAGTGGAAGGCCTCGGTCAGATGACCAAAAGCACCAGCTACGGGTCGTTATATGATTAAGACCCCTATCAGGAAACACTTGTCTGTTTGTTGACAAACTTTACCTAACCTAACCAGCTGCAATATATATATATATAGGAAATGTAATACTTAAAATTAAAAGCAGGGTCGTTCGATATGCTGCTCAGGGATACAAAACTATGGTGGGAACCTCACCTTGAGCAGTGACTCGGACTTCATCCAAAGAACATTGTCTGAGAAACTAAAACAAAAAAAGTCCTTCACTCTCACTGGTTGGTCTCAAGTGTAACTCTGGTCTCTACTCTAACTGTTGAGAATAACTGTTTTGATAGTAACTGATCTGGTCTAAACGACTCTGTATTTTGCAATTCTTGTCCCCAAGTGCTATTTGTTTGGGTCTACAAACTGGAAGCTGCATTATAGCAACTACATAAAAATATATACTTAGACGTGAGCTGCAGATCAAGAGTTATGCGATGTTTATATTTCTTTTAAGAGCTTTGGAAACAACTCGTAATAATATCTGGCAGTAAAATTGATTCTGCAGTCAAATCAGTTTATTTCTTATTGATAATTTCAGGGACCTTGAGTAGAGAAGTAATCGGCAGCTCTTTCAACTTTGCATTTTTAATTAGGGAAATAAATAATCAAAGCAATTGTCATGTGATGACCCGGAGCTGGAGCTTCCGGTCATCTGACCGAGGTTCCCGCTGTGTTAGGTTAGGTTAGGCAAGGTTCGCCAGGAAACAGGACAAGTGTTTCTTGACGCGGGTCTTAGTCAGATGATAACCCACCGTTGGAGCTTTTGGTCATCTGACCGAGGCCTTCCGCTGGCTTACCGGTCCACCCCTTTAAAAATTATGGTTATATTTATAACTCAGTAGCGTTACTCATCTTCATGATAAATCACATCTCACTTAAAATTTGAGATCAGTCGAAGAGAAAATGTAGAGGTAATTCAAGAGGCCGTAAAACTGTAACTAAACGTCCTGAAGTGGTCTAGAAAATTGCAATCCAATATTGCTAAAATTTGTGCAGACCTGTGAAAGGCATTGTGCAGATACCTTCAAGAGTCCCGTGAGACTTACATCAGCAAAGAAAAGTCTATGAGCACATCACATTTTCTTTCTTAGAAAACAAACATAAAAATTAAAACAATAAGTAACACGTCAAGATACTTCTCAAAAACTGATACTTCCCAAACACTGATACATCCCAAACACTGATACTTCCCAAGCACTGATACTTCCAAAACACTGATACTTCCCAAACACTGATCAGGCTCTGATCCAACATGAGGCCTGGTCACAGACCGGGCCGCAGGGGCGTTGACCCCTGGATCTCTCTCTCCAGGTAAACTCCAGGTAACATTGATACTTCCCAAACAATATTTCCCATTGATACTGCACTGACTCTTCCCAAACAAATTCAATTTTTTTTAAGTTTAATTCAATTACAAGTGACGTTAAGTTTTTTGCCCAAGGTTGTGTTACTAGAATCCCTTCTAAAAATATTTTTTTATTTTTATTTTGAAAGTATATTACACAGAATTTGCACGATTTTTATTCAGGTGAATTATTTCTAGAGAAATCTGGAGCTAAAGGTCGAGGTACCATTTTAATGTGATTAGCTTGAGAAATCGAAGTCAAACGTTATTTTTTATTAAGATGATGGCTAGTTGCATGGGGTCAGGTCCCTGAACTGTGAGCCACAGTTCAACCATCAATCAGTTTAACTGTGGCAGTTCTAAGTCTCCTTCAGCTAAATTTATTTTGTAATTTATGACTGTCAGTGACATTGTGACAGGAAAAGTGGGCATAAGACTGTTTTCATTCATTTATTTTCGTCATATCAATGAAATTAGAATTTGAATAAATTATTTAAAAAAAAAGATAAGTTAATAAATAAAACTTGCGCAACATTTGTTTATCTATCCTTCAAACGTTTCGCCAGTTTCGCTTCCAGGATGAAGATACCAAAATATTGCGAAAATTAAAATTTTTGAATTTTAAATTGTAGCAACTCTTCTGTAGCTGCCGTCACTGAGGTGCACTTCCTAAATTTTCTCACTTAAAGTTTTCTTCACGTAGCTCAACTTTTTGGAGGTTTCAAACAATTTTGCCTCATTTTTTATGGAGTTACCGATTTGAGTTATGGATATTTTTGCTAAAATTTACAATTTTTTTTTTAAGATTAATTTAGAGTGTCAAATTCTTGAGCGATTTCTTTCTCTCTTTTTGGGATTATTTTACGACATGTATTAAAAATTATACTAGGACTATGTAAGATTATTAATTCATTTACAATGTGCTTAATACAATGTTACCAATTGAACTATTCTATACAACTTATTTATTTCATTAGACTTGTTATTTTTAAAATTTTTCTTACTTTTATTTCTTACTTTTAATCAATATGCTTAAATATTTCCGGATATTATTGACACCATTGCCAGTAAACATGAAATAAGTCATACAGCATTGCCAATTTGAAAAATTTAAGTCTTAGGAAGGGCACTGTCTTCCTAACGTGACCCAAGAACTAGATATCAACTCCCTCAAACAGGGAAAGTTTGTGTGGAAAGTCTTGAGCATTTTGCAACCCTTAACCCAGTCGTAAACAAGGTAGTAATTTTAAACTTACACAGACTTCATATATCTTTTGTTAAACTCTATGTCAGGATGGATCATTCACCACAAGGAATGGTAAAGTTGGGAAAGAGTTACTATCCAATGAAACACTGCCTACCAGCCTTCCCGAAATATAACTCAAAAAGCTTATCAGACAAAATGAATCAATCTTTAACCAGCCATCGGTTTATTATTTTCCTGAAGAGGCAACTTAGATGGTAGTCGACATATACAACATTTACAACAACTTCACATATTATAAATAAAACCTGGAAGATATTTGGTCCTTTCACGTGTCCTCTCTATTTTATTTTAAGATTTGTTAGCTTCTGTTAATTTGTTCGAACCACTGCATTGTTACTTTTATTCATCAATAAATCAATCTTCCATCACTAGTCATTAGCTATGACTGCTGAGCACTAACCTCGTTCACAAAATTTTAAAATAATCGTAAACAGCATGATTAGAAGTTAGTGTTTCTTTTAAGAGACTCCAGATATTCCAGGATCCCGCACACTGATGAAGCTTTACCATGAAAGTCATCATCTTGTCTGGGAACCCATTTTCCTGACTCTTTATTTGCTGCTTGACTGTAGACTGACATAACTCGATCAAACAGAGATTTTTTGTCCCACTCTGTAGTTGCAATTTTCTCGTCTTGGAATAGTTGTTTAAGGATTCTTTCTTCCAGACCTTCAATGCCAACTGACCAAGTATTCCATGACTGTGTGTATCTCTTTGTATTGAATCTTGGAGCAAACCAAAGTTGCAGAGTAATTTTTCTGAGGAGGCGGCAAGCTAACCAAACTTTTCTGTCATCTGGTGTAAGATCTTTGAAGTATTTGGTTTCTTCTTGGTACTTACGTAGTATCCACTCATCATAAATATTGGTAATGAATACAGACTCAGGTCTGCTTTCTTCTTCATTAATGGAAAGTTCAGCTTCCAGTGTTGGCACGATGTAAGACGTCAGGAGGCAGAAATATTCATGGTTCCAAACCCAGCGTATGTACGCACCTTTATGTGTGTGAAGCAGAAAAGGCGGTGCAATTGATATATCAGATCCATCTGATGATTTACTTTCATAATTCTTAATTGCTTTCTTTAAATGTTTAGCAAATTCTTCTCTGAATGTAGATCCTTCGAGTAGAGAATCATGTGATATTATAGAGACTTCTCCATGCTGTCCAGATCTTCTGCACTTGATGTCATGCTCCGGAGATACTTCATACATGAAGTCAACATAGTTGATGTGAAAAATATCATTTCCTTCCATAAGAGGTCCAGTGAGAACGTTTTTACCTTTGAACTTCTTGTCTTCAATACTTTCAACTAGTTTGTCTGTTTCTATTTTTATTTTATCCCTTATCTCCTTAACCTTCTTTTCTTTACATAAGTTATTAACTGCAGCATCAATCAAGTCATCTGGTTTGGTTATTTTTAGATAATTTCCTTTAATGTACAGAAGTTCATGTGCTCGTTTTCCATCTTCAGTTTCATTTTTGACATGAAGTGCCTCTTCACGAGTCATTAAGGGCATCTGACAACTAGAGCAGAATTCTTCATATTTTTTCATTAAATCTGCAGCTGTTAGTTGAATGTTACACTTCATTTCCTTTTGATCATCATTCATTCTTGCTAAAATATATTGATAACATTCTTTGTGTCCTCCAATGGCAGCAAGATGAGCAGCAGAGTATTTCCCAAGAGTAACTTTATCTAATTCAGGATTTCGATACAAGAGATACTCGATCATATTTAAGCGTCCATACATAGAGGCGACGTGCAACATAGTACATTCTGAAAATGACTCTACTACCTTATTTATATCCATGTCTGTAAAGATTTTCTCGGAAAGTATGAAAAGTATGTAAACAAGGTCATGTTTAGCTAAAAGATAGAGGAAAAAGTCATCAGGACGCTCCATGGTAATGTCTTGAGATTTCAAGTCTTCGTTTGGCTTTACCTTACTGAGTTGTTCAATGTACCTTTTAAGAATAATTGTGTCATCTTTGCTGAGCTTCGTACGGTCATGCTTTCCTGAACAAATATCCTCAAGTACTTTCCTTTCATTCACCCAATATTCTTGCAGTAAATTTTCAGGCAAAATTGATGAAGGTGGCAAAGAAAAGGTAAACGGAACCATATTCATGTCTCTACACAGAGTGATTTGTGTATCAAAGTGATTTCCAATGAATGCCAACTTGAAAGGATTTTGTTCATTTTGTAATGGGTGAATACAGACATCTTCTAAGCCCAATAGAACACAAGTGAGGGAGAGGCCATACCTTGCTGCAGTACACAGTAAATCTCTAGATTTTTTACTTCGTTCGTCATAGTTGTTACTTTCCATCATAAACTTTGAAAATTTTCCTGAAATTTTAAAACTTTTTTGATAAGATTCCATAACCTGAAAAAGTTCATCCTCCTCTTTTCCTGAGATTTTAGAGCTTTTTAAAGTTTCTATCTCCATCTGTATCTTGTCACTGTATGCCTGGTGAAAAAGAAAAAAAACATGAATATTAACAGCTTCGAATTTATATTAATACAAGTTATAATTGGAGCTGAAATTGTATATAAATACAAATAAAATAGAATAAATAATACTTTGATGTAGTGGCTTTCTTAACTAACGAAAACATTTCGCTCACATAGAGGTTTTATCCACTCGTTACAGAATACTGATACGGAAAAAGGTGAGGAAGATGGGAATATTTTGCTGCTAGAGAACACTGCAGGGGATATATACACTGTTGTATTATGTTGTCTCCCTGATGCCTGGATAAAGCTGTAAATATTCCCAAAGCTTGACTTAGCTAACATGAAGTATTCAACATTCTGCTTAAAATTGTTAAAATTGCTGATAAGAGAAGATTGCATTCATCCTCTATTTTCCTCTCATTCTTTGATAACGTACTATTTGTGTATTTTGTGAAGAAATTGATTCTCGATTTACAACAAAAATTATCAATAATACATGTTAATGTTCTTTTCTCCATGTAACAATGACCCGTATATTAGTCTCCTCCATTTCCTGCATTATGATGCCAATGTTTGGCTCTAGTTAAACTCATGATGGAAGTGAAAGTAACGATTGAGATATTGATGTTGCTTTGTACAGCCTATTGACCAGATAAAGCTCATCTAGGTGACATTTTCCTTAGAAAGTATAATTATTTTTTTACATTGTAAGTTAAAGCGCAAAAATGTTGAGCCATCTATTACAATTAATTTTATTTGCATTCATAATCAGTCTTTTACGAGATATTGCCGAAACACACACACACACACGCAAAGGTGTGCAACAAGACTAGTCCTGGAGCTAAGGTATGACCAACGAGGAGAGGTTAAGGAAATCGACCTGACGACACTGGAGGACATGAGAGATAGGGGGGACATGATAACGACATATAAAATACTGAGAGGAATTCACAGCGTGGACGAGACAGAATGTTGCATACATGGGACAGAGCAACAAGGGGACACAGTTGGAAGTTGAAGATTCAGATGAATCACATTGATGTTAGGAAGTATTTCTTCAGTCACAGAGTCGTCAGGAAGTGGAATAGTTTGGGAAGCGATGTAGTGGACGCAGGATCCATTCATAGCTTTAAGAAGAGGTATGATAAAGCTCATACCGCAGGGAGAGTGACCAAGTAGAGGCCAGTGAAGAGGCTGGGCCAGGAGCTATGACTCGACCCCTGCAACCACAACTACATGAGTAACTAGGGAGTAAAACACATATATATATATATATATATATATATATATATATATATATATATATATATATATATATATATATATATATATATATATATATATAATAGTCTGCCGATTAGGTAAAACTGGTCAATTAGCAAGAACTCATCTAAAATTAAGTCCTTTCTAAAATTTTCTCTTATACGTTTAAAGATATATTTTTTTCATTTATGTTAATGTAAGAATTTATAATTTTGTACCAAGAGAAACTTTGAAAACCTACCTAACCTTATTACAACAAGCGCAATTTAATTTAGCCTACAACTAAATATATTTTAGATACGTTAACATTAATTTAATAATAAACAAACACAATGAAATATATTTTTCGTTATGTTCAGAATGATTTTGGCAAAATTTTGCATACACAAATTTTCACTTGTCTTATATGGCAAGGTGAGCGTTGTATTTAAGCCAAAATCGTAAGTTTTACCTAATCGGCACGATATATATATATATATATATATATATATATATATATATATATATATATATATATATATATATATATATATATATATATATATATATATATATATATATATATATATATATATATATATATATCGTGCCGATTAAGTAAAACTTGCGATTTGCTAAAATAGCAACGCTCCTGCCATATAAGACTAAGTGAAAATTGTGTATGCAATAATTTCGCCAAAATCATTCTGAACATAACGAAAAATATATTTCATTGTTTTTGTTTTATTAAATTAATGTTAACGTATCTAAAATATTTAGTTGGGTTAGGCAAATTAAATTGCGCTTGTTATAATGGTTGGAGGAAATTTTCAAAGTTTCTCTTGGTAAAATTATAAATTCTTACTTAACATAAATTAAAAAGTATTCTTTAAACGTATGAAAAATTTTAGAAAGGACTTAATTTAGATGAGTTCTTGCTAATTGACAGTTTTTATCGGCACGATATATATAATATATATATATATATATATATATATATATATATATATATATATATATATATATATATATATATATATATATATATATGTCGTGCCGATTAGGTAAAACTTGCGATTTTGGCTTAAATAGAAAGCGCTCACCTTGCCATATAAGACAAACGAAAATTTGTGTATGCAATAATTTCGCCAAAATCATTCTGAACATAACGAAAAATATATTTCATTGTGTTTGTTTTATTATTAAATTAATGTTAACGTATCTAAAATATATTTAGTTGGGTTATGCTAAATTAAATTGCGCTTGTTGTAATAAGGTTAGGTAGGTTTTCAAAGTTTCTCTTGGTACAAAATTATAAATTCTTACATTAACATAAATGAAAAAAATATATCTTTAAACGTATAAGAGAAAATTTTAGAAATGTCTTTATTTTAGATGAGTTCTTTCTAATTGACCAGTTTTACCTAATCCACGACAAAATATATATATATATATATATATATATATATATATATATATATATATGTCGTGCCGATTAGGTAAAACTGTAAGCAGAACTCATCTAAAATTAAGTCTTTTCTAAAATTTTCTCTTATATTAAAGATATATTTTTCATTTATGTTAATGAAAGAATAATTTGTACAACAAAACACAAAACCTACCTAATTAACAACAAGCTATTTATTTAGCCTCAACTAAATATAATTTTGATTTTCTATTTAATAATAAACAAACACAATAAATATTTTTTTTCTTTAAATGTTCAGGGTTTTGAAATATGCATACAAATTTTCACTTGTCTTTATGGCAAGGTGACGTTGCATTAAGCCAAGATCAAGTTTTACTAATCGGCACGACATATATATATATATAATTGCTTTAATAATAGACAGAATACATTTATAAAACACACAAACATGAACATGAATACAATGGTACAATATGTCAAAAATTATGAATCTCCTCCAGCTCCTCCGAAGCCGGGCGCGAGCCGGGGTATGCAGCATGCGTTTCCCCTCTGGATGGCCACGCTGGAGACGCTGGAACATGAACGTGGCTGCCCTTGGGTCCCTGGTGGTGTCGATGAGTCTGGAACCCAGCTCTTTAAGGGGAAAAGTGTTGCATTTTTTCCCCACGCTCCCAAGGTCTCCGATCCCACTGGGACAAATTTATACTGTTGGCTTATGTCCCTGTACTTGCCGATCTTGTCCTCCTCTCTGTGGTCAGCAGCTCCTCCCTGTCGCCCTCACTGTGATGGATGTAGGTGTCAGCCAGTGTCGACACCAGGTATAATCCCATGCTAAGAGCTTGCCATTCTTCCAAGGATAGATGGTGATCCCGTCGGGCGGTTTGCTGGGTTGTGGGCGTTGTTGGCTGCTAGTGATCGAGGCCTCTCTCTCGGCTGGGCATCCAGCTGTAGCGAGGTTCTCTTTATGATGTCGTTGACCTCATTGTGTCTTGCATGCCAACCCTTGGTTTTAGAACAGTTAAGACCATGTAGACCATGTTGGTGCTTGCGCATCGCCGCAAATACACGTATATTCCGTGTGAATGGGGCAGCAAGGCGCAGAGCCACTTCTGTCTGAAGGGTCTTAGGGTCAGGCGTGTTCCCATGGCCGAAATGGGAACTGTTTGGAGGAAGTCCCCAGAGTGAGGTGCACTCACGGCTAGGAGACAGGCAGTCTCCCTGTCTGATGTTACGGCCCTGAGCATATTGGCAAGTATCTTTTCAACAATGGGGCTGTCCCAGCTTGACTGTTTGTAGGCCTGTTCTTCACTAGGTTTTAGTGTTGGGCAGCAAGAGTCTCCCATTCAGTGATGGCACTGGTGTAGCTGGGTCTTGTATTCCTGCTGAATCACTGAAGGTTGTATGGAAGAATTTGTTTTATTGGCTCATTTGATGCTATGGAAGAGGATAAGAAGGCTGGTAGGGCAATCTGGGAGGATTTGCGTACTCCCAGCCCCCAAGTCTGACTGGAAGTGAAGCTTGCAACCACTGTCCATCTTCGAGGGAAAGATTCAATACACTCTCTAGCATGGTCTTGAGGAGAGAGTCGTATTCCTCGAGTTTCCGGGCTGTTGAAGGCTGGGGAACATCTCAGGAAGTATGTAAGTTTGGGATTGACAGGCACCTGGTGAGTAGGTAGAAGGCATCATGTGTATCAATGTCTTTCATCCTACCTTCCATCGTCCCAGGGTGGGGAATTTTTCCCCGGACCAGATCGATGGTTTTGGGCCCCCAAGGGGGGCACCAAGGGGGAGTGCTGTTGGCTGGATCGTGGCGGGGGCCCCCCCGGTAAAACACCCCCAATGTCCTGGATCATCTGTGGATTGGGGGAAAAATCTCACATTTGGTGGGGTTTAAAATAGGCCCAGGCTGCCTAAAATCTTTAATTTTCCTGATGTCCCCCGGGGGGGTTTTGTAGTGCCAGCTGGGGATCATCCAAAAACCCGGGTATTGAGCTCACTGGACAATGTTTCTGTGACATCCTTGAGGGCCCCAAAGAATAGAAAGGGGGCAAGAGGGTCCCCCTGTTGCCCCCCTCCCCGAGTCAATTTCATGGCCCCCCCAAAAAAAAGTTTAGAAGCCACACTATAACACGATTTTTTAAGGGGGTAGAGTGAAGGAAAGTGCCTAGAAACTGCTTGGGGCAGCACCCCCTTTGACTAAAATTGAAAGCTTTTGGAAAAACCCCAATTTATTAAGGCTTTTTCATTGGACATTTTGTTGATGTATCTCGTGCTGGGGGGAGCTGCTTCAAAACCTTGTTGAACCCCAAAAAACCAGCTGAGTTGGTTTCAACATTGAAAAAACATCTTGACTCACCCTTCGTACCCGCCTTTGGAACTGGGGGCCGAAGGGTGTTGCCCACTGCAATGGGCCTGATTCCTCCACCCTTTTTTTCCGGGGGGCACACAGGGGGGACCAAAAAAAAGGGGGGCCCTTGGCTGTGGGACATACCAGCCAGGCACCCTTTGGGAAAATTTTGGGAGTTCAGAAAACAATCTCTCAGAGACCTCCCCCAAGACCTGGATTGAGCATTTGTTTCAAGTGTTGTGGCCTTAAACCAGTGAAACCTCCTGCTGAGCCCTGTGGGAAAAACATAGCAGCTTTATACACACCCGGGGCCCCCTAAGGTTAAATGTTCTTGACCTGCTGCAATGTCAAGGGGTCAATGGGGGGACTGGGAGCCCTGGGGGGGTTTTTCCTTCAGGGCGTGCTGTAATGATATCCTTAGGAGCGGGGGGATCCTCACTGGTTAAAAACCTCAGTGCCCCCCATAGTATTACCCTCTTCTATTTTTCTGCTAATGTGGGCCCTGATTTTGAGGCGTCTGGTGTCCTGTTGTTGACATTTGCCTGGCGGGTGTATGACGTCCTGGAGGGGGACGGACAAGGTTGTCATCTCTAGGGGGAAGCATTTGTTGCCCCCATAACAGATGTAGCTGTGACTTGTCCCTCCTTGGTGGGACAGCCAAACAAAAAGGATTGCCAAAAAAAGAAGGTTGTGCCAGGATCCATTGTTTGCAGGAGCATCGTTGACTTTCTTTGAGGTCCGGGGAATTTTTTTGAGCTTCATTTTGGGGCTGCTTTGGGGATGTGTGTCAGCGTCTGGTGGATGTTAATTTGATTGCGGGGTTTTTGGTCCTCTGTAGAGGTGAAGTCGGGGTGGCTGTCGGGGCTGTCTGCTGGGAAGGGGGTGTTGGCTGTTCCCCCTTTTGGGGCCCTCCTGGAGCCTAGACATCCATTGTGTGCCCCCCGGGTGTTGCCAGTAAGGGGGTTGGGGGACATTCCCTATGGCACACCTGGCAGATGCCTCGGGGGGGGGGTTCCAAGGGTTGGCTCTGTCCTGGAAATTCCTGGGGAAACCCGCACTTCTTGTGACTGGTGTGGGTGGGAGGGCGCCAGCTGTGGGGGGGCCGGGGGGAAAGGGCAGCATGGATGCATGGGGGGGGGGTGGGAGAGTAGTGAGCGGGAGTGTGAGTAATTCGTGAGGCACTAAAAGGGGGCACTCTTGGGGAGGAAGTCAGTAGGCCTAGACCAGGAATGGGGGGTGAGGGGGGGGGCCCTTTTTTTCACTTAAGATGCACATTGCTAACTTTTTTTAATTTTTATCCCAGAAACAACCCCCCCATTTTTTGGACACTGATCGCCTGTTCTCACTGTTAACCAAAAGGGGTGTTCTGTTCATCATCAAAAAAAAGAGTACTGGGCGGCCCTCTCCCCAACCCCCCGGCCAAAAGAGGGTAAACAAACCTTCCCCCACCTACACTGGAGGATCCCTCAACACCCATCCTCTAACTACTCAACTCCCAACAATCACACCCCCTTTTACTGATATAGAAGCAACGGCCTGATGCAGAAGATTTTTTTGACTCCCCTAATCTCCCCTGGAAAAATCACATTTCGTCTGCTTGAACTGGCCCTTCCCCCATTAGATTCCTCGTTTAAAACAAAAATATGGAGCCCCCTGGCTTTCCCTCCCTCCACGCCAGCATATATATATATATATGTATATATATATATATATATATATATATATATATATATATATATATATATATATATATATATATATATATATATGTATGTTTTTATATATATATATATATATATATATATATATATATAAAAATATATATATATATATATATATATATATATATATATATATATATATATATATATATATATATATATTTATATATATATACAGTGGACCCCGGAGTTTCGTAAAAAATTTACTCTGAAGTCTGCTCAAGTGCCATTACCGAACGAATTTACTCCCCCTTAAGGAAAATTTACGTAGGTTAGTCTATTTCAGACCCCCAAAAATACACTTGCACAAGAACTTACAAAATTATACTTACATAGTTGCTTTCCGGGAAAATTGTTTTAAACCAGGGGGCCCCTGTATATATATATATATATATATATATATATATATATATATATATATATATATATATATATATATATATATATATATATATATATATATAATATATATATATATATATCAACAGGCTGACCAGATCTAAG
>WNWK01046437.1:0-14316 GCA_009830355.1 Cherax destructor
TGCTTTGTATTGACTGATGAAGCCACTGTGTGGCGAAATGTTTCCTTAATAAAGATTCTTATATGTTGCATAAGTGTCTCAATCTCCAACTCGTCGGTTTTCAAAATCATTTATCACCTGACTAGCTTGTGCTACTAGGTCAGATGCCGAACTAATTCCTTAAGTGGAAGTGACCTGACTATCTGGAGTTTACCTGGAGAGGGTTAACTCCAGGTGGTCGGGTCTAAGCCGGGGACTGATGGACCTGCCTCGCATGGGTCAGTAAGGCTGCTGCAGTGTTCCTTTTTTCTTATGTTCTTATATTCCTTGAGTTTTGGACTGCTGAAGCTTGAGAATCTCAGGAAGTAGGTAGGTTTTGGGATGGACAGGTACCTGGTGAGTAAGTAGAAAGCATCATGTGTATCAATGTCTTTCATCCTAACTTTCATCATCCTGAGGTCTGAGATATTCTTTTCTAGGATCAGAACAATGGCATTGGGTCCAAGAGGAGCACCAAGAAGAGTGCTGCTGGCTGGACCAATGGCTCATGCTCCTCGCAAAACATCACTAATATCCTCAATGATCTGTTGACTGGTAGTGATTATTTCACATTTGGTGAGGTTTAATATAGGCACAGGCTCTCTCTCATGTCTTTAATTTTTCTGATGTCCTCTAAAAGAGATTCTGTAGTGCCAGCTAGGGTATCATCATCCAAGAGCCAAAAATTGAGTTCACTGGAGAGCACTTCTGACTTCCTTGATGACCAGACAGAAAAGGGGTGAGAGGGTCCCCCTGTTGCACACCCTCACAAGATGTAGTGGTGTGAGTAGGTGGGTAGGTGAGTTTTTTTTAGTGTACACTATATGTAATTTTATTTAAGTGCTCTCATGTTTACCTGTAAGGCCCTAGTGTGCAGAGGACTGTTTAAGTTTTTGGAAAGTACTTGTATAGTGTTTTTGCCTGCTGGCAGACAGACCGGCAGAAAGGGGAGGTGTCATTCAGCCTCCATGTTTATAAATTTGTATATACAGTGGACCCTCGGTTAACGAATACCCCGAAATGTCAATTATGTAAGTATAATTTTGTAAGTTCTTGTGGAAGTGTATTTTTGGGTCTGAAATAGACTAATCTACGTGAAATTTTTCCTTAAGGAGTAAATTCGGTAATGGCACTTGAGCAGACTTCAGGAGTGAAGTTTTACGAAACCGGTCCATGTTTTGTTTTACACACTAGCAGCAGTGTAACAGTGAGCTAATGTGAGCAAGTGTGGTGATGTTGGTTGTAGGTGCTATATGTTACTTTAATATTAATATATTATATTTTTGTAAAAAAAAAAAGTTACTTTTTTTACTGTGTAATGTAAATAAAAAGTCCTGGATCTTAAAGGGTATACCTGCCGAGTCTAGGGGCATTTACATTATTTAAAATAGAAAAATAAACCACTCTAGGGCCAGTTTGCACCTTCACATTAAATGTGGAATGTTATTTAGTCAATATTATTATTATAAAGGAAACAAAAACTCGCCTATGGAAAAATATATAATATATTAAAATATATACAATCTACTCCACTATAACCATTTCAGCTGCATCAACAGTTATTGCCTTACTCCAGCACTTCATTAGTTTCCACAGTAGTAGTAGTAGTAGTAGTAGTGGTAGTGGTAGTGGTATTTTTACTATTATCATTACCCCCCTAGAAGGAATTGACCCCTCAGTTCTTCAAAATATTGTATGTAAGGATTCATAAATATCATGTCTTATTTTCTGAATGAAGTCTCATGTGTCGTATTAAATGTGATCTATATAAAATATCTATTTGGCACTGTGAACACATGTCTTTTTGTGTGTATGACTGATGTATTAGATGTGGTTTGTGTGAAAAGACTTATAGACTCACCTTATAAAGATGAGGTTTCTCTCGGGTATGAATTCTTACATTGCAATAAAACTGACTCAAGGGAAAAGGTTTCACACACAGAAAACTGTGGTTTCTCTCCAGTTTAATTTTCATGTGTCTGAAAACTGAAATGGTTTCCCTCCCGTATGACTTCTCATGTCAGTTATTAATTTGCCACTTTGAATAAATTCTTTTAATCACTCTGAACACTGAGATGGTTTCTCTCCAGTATGAATTTTCATGTACTTTACTAAATGCTAATTCTAATACAAGTTTTTCAAACATTCTGAACACTGATATGGTTTCTCTCTAGTAAATATTACCATGCATTGTACTGAACTAGATTTTAGGTTAAAGTCATTTAGACACACTGAACACTGATATAGCCTCTCTACAGTTTGTATTTCATGTGTTGTACTAAACCAGACTTTAGAGAAAAGTCTTTCATACATTCTGAACACTGATATGGTTTCTCTCCAGTATGATGTCTCATGTGTTGTATAAAATTACATTTTAGGGAAAAAGTCTTTCATACACTCTGAACACTGATATGGTTTCTCTCCAGTATGACGTCTCATGTGTTGTATAAAATTACATTTTAGGGAAAAAGTCTTTCATACACTCTGAACACTGATATGGTTTCTCT
Source organism: Cherax destructor (assembly GCA_009830355.1). Classification (NCBI taxonomy): domain Eukaryota; kingdom Metazoa; phylum Arthropoda; class Malacostraca; order Decapoda; family Parastacidae; genus Cherax; species Cherax destructor. The sequence goes on from WNWK01046437.1 coordinate 2,526, forward strand.
CCAGTATGATGTCTCATGAGTTGTATAAAATTACATTTTAGGGAAAAAGTTTTTCATACACTCTGAACACTGATATGGTTTCTCTCTAGTATGAAGTCTCATGTGTTGAGACTTCTCAAAAACCACCTCCTCACCCAAAACTAAATCCTTATACTATAAATTACTTTAAAAAATGCTCAATGTTTTTTCCTTAAGATAATCTCAATTTTATATTACCATCCTCCTAAACACTTGTTACAATTAAATATCATCATATATTAATTATAACATTATAATATCATCATATTGTAATTTGAAATCAAATTTATAACTAGAATAAACTCAATCAATTTCCCTAATATTACATACATAGTCTATAAGACATTAGATTAAGCTGCCCCTAATGCCATGGCATGTCAGTGGCTCTCCTTGCACTTCACCATGGCATGTCAGTGGCTCTCCTTGCACTTCAGTTTATAATTGTAACTACCAATATCTATGTAAAAATGCAATGAAATAAAATTGACTTTACTTTACTTTGTATAAAATTACATTTTAGGGAAAAGTCTTTCATACACTCTGAACACTGATATGGTTTCTCTCTTGTGTGAATTTTCATGTGAAATTATAAGGATTATATATTTTCAGTCTTTTAGAAATTGAACACTGATATGGTTTTTCACTGTTTGAATTTCCATGTGGTCTCTCTGAAGACTGAAATGGTTTTTCTCCAGAATGTATTTTCATGTAAAATTTTAAGGAATATTCATATTCATTATTATAATCATGGGGGAGCACTAAATCCGAAGGATTATACAGTGCATGTGGGGGGATGGAAGGTATTCAGGCTCAATTCAGGGAACCAGAGCACAGATCCAATTATTATTACAATCAAAAGAAGCGCTAAACCACAAGGGTCATATAGCCACAGATCCAATTCCCTAGATCAAGAGCCCCTCACCAGCATCCTCTGAGGGGATATTTATATTCAAAGTCAGAATCTCTGGACATTGAAACGGTTTTTCTCCCATTTGAATTTTCATGTCGTCTCTTAACCTACAATATAAGCAAAGTGTTTTAGACACTCTGAAAGCTGAAATGTTTTTCTCCATTTGAATTTTCATATGAAATTTTAAGGAATATTTACATTCAAAGAATTTTTGACACTGAACATTGTGTTGGGTAGGACAAAAGTGCAACAATGTGACATTTTACTGTGGCACCATTTCGCTCTCCATGAGCTTTTTCAAACTGTTATAAACTATACAGGGACACAGAGGGTAATGTGTAAGTACACAGTGAGGTGCAAAGCATAATGTAATCATTGTAGGTAGTAGTAATAGTACTTGTGGTGGTAGTAGTAGTAGCAGCAACGATGTGATGGTGGGGTTTATTGTTTTGAGAATTCTTGATAATACTTATTTGTGTTACAAACAGCGATTAATGATGATTCAAGGTATTTACGTCTATGGAAATTGGGTTCTTTAATCACTAGGCAGGTGTCACTGAATTTCATCAAGAGGTTTGTGGAATTCTAGTGTTGTACACAGGCGTTGTTCAAGTTATTATTTCTACATGCATTAGTTTCACCTACATATATTCAAGGTTCTTCAATTTTGCCATGGTCAGATCTTTTATGGAAGTACTGGTTGCGATGGTATCTCTATTGTTAGTTTGTGCGAGTAGTTTAGAGCTGTTCAGTGCCACCTGGCTGTAGGGCAGGATTATAACTTTGATAGGAGTTGTGTTAGTCCATGATCTGTAGGGCTCTTTTTTTTGCAGTCTTTGGTGAAAAGGAAGAAAAATGTAGCTCAGTGAAGGTCTGGTGTATGTACACTCCTCATCAAGAAACTGGACTGCAAATTCGGTATGCTCTTAGGAAAAGTCTGATGATGATGCCCCTTATGGTCTTAGTATCTTGACTGGAGTAGAAGTGTGCAAGATCATTTTTTTGTAGGCTTCCTGTAATCTTGAAACCTTAGAGTGTTATCTATCTTGAATGAGGACGTCTAGAGAAGGTAGCTTGTCATAATACTCTTCAAATGTAAACTGTTTAGTGAGTTAAGCTGCATTGTTTCTTCCTGAAGAGGTGGGGATGATGTTGGAGAAGTGTTCAGCTTTCAGGTGTTCCATGTACAAGTTGGCTATTACAAAAAAAAAAAAATCTCATTTGTAATAAAGGACTGTTCGGGATAACAATAAAATCACAGATTTCCAATATTTATTAATATATATTATTATTAATATAAAAACATATAATCTGAATAAAAACATAATCTTATTATTTGTGTAAAAACAATATTTTTGGTATACACAAAATCATAGTAAAAGAAAATAAAATATCACAAGTAAAACATACTCAGTGCCAGTGTCATGTCGCTGCCGTTTTCATGTGTCACGCAGGACACTACAACACCATGTCATGATATGCCTTCACTCCATGTCCTCAGACACCCTTATCTCTGCATTATGGCACACCTTCTCACTGGGTCCCACGACACCCGTTCTCTGTGTCACATGACATGCCCTCAGTGTCACCCAACACACCTCTACTGTGTCCCACGACACCCTTCTCTCTGTGCCATAAGACACCTTCACTGTGTCACATGACACCTTTTCCATATGGCACGCCCCCTGTATCACGAACTCAGTCTCTAGGGAAGCCTTTGCACCACGTCTTGACACACAACACCAAATACAGGACAACTTGTGTCGTGCCACCATCACAATCACCTGACAAAGCTCTCTGGATACACCACTGAATACCTGACAACTCCGGGTAACACAACCTCCGAGTAACACATCTTACCAGTGTCACACAAGACACAACATCTTACCAGTGTCACACAAGACACATCTTACCAGTGTCACGCAAGACACAACATCTTTATTTCAGGTACATAGTCTCAGGTACACAATCTCAGGTACAAAAGTTGGTACGGTGAATAAGCCAGTCTGTGAGTCAGCAGGTCCTGTCACCAGGTGTGTCTGGTGCACACTCATGGGAGAGTCTCGTTAGCACTGTCCTTCCAGCCAGCTCAGCAGTCCAACATTGGGTTTGATGGTACCCAGTGGAACCGCCAGCCGGCAAGTAAACTACCTAAATACCATGTTAGGTAGGAGGCCTCAACACCCCCACCACAAAATGACCGACACACAAAGATATAAGTACTATGTAATATATAACTTATCCCGAACAGTCATCTCCCGACAAACAATATCCCGGACAGGCCCCCATATATTATACGTAAATAAAATAAATAAATAAAATAAAATAAAAAATTTATTTCTTTGCAAGTATACATAGATATTGGTAGTTACAATCATAAAACTGAAATGCAAGGAGAGCCACTGGCATTCCATGGCATTAGGGGCAGCTTAATCTAATGACTTACAACAAGCCCAACTCCTCTCTCCCTGGCAAGGCCCCCAGGCCATGGCCACTATAAAACAGCCTGTGTACTAACCCTTTATTACAAATAAAGTAAGAAGCCTTTGAAGCCTTATCATTGCAGTCCCGCTACCAAGAACACTCCAAATAAGTATCCTTATAAATGGTGGAAGCGGTGCCTCGCAGCAGTTGTGTTTGCTCAAGAGGGAGGAAGAGGAATGAAGTTTGTCTTCACTCCATCACTCTAGACAAGAAGCATCCGTCTCTCGAGGAGTTATCCTGATGCCGTGTCTACAAATCTTAGCATCCAGACACAGGTACAAGCAGGATTCAGGCCGAAATTTGTCTAATTCTCCGAGAAATGATGTCACTGACTTCACGCCACAGCATCCCACGCTGTTTCTCAGTCACGTACTCAGCCTTTCAAGCATGTTCTGCTGTTGTTGTTCAGCTCAGCATGGCTCATTGTGGTGATTTCAGCGTCTAGTGTGAGTGTTCCTCTCTGAGTTTGGGGGTAGGTGGGGACGACCGGGTCCCTCGCCTCTCACCCAAACACTCACGCCGCCACACACTCACCACTGCTCTCACTCCCCTGTGCTGTTTTCTGTGAATTTCCTTGTGAATTCTTGCCAGAACTGTGTTTCCGAGTGTCGAGGCCACTCGAGCCACATGTGACCAAGCCACGTGGGATGATCACCAAGCCACGTGGATCACCAAGCCACGTGGATCTCCAAGCCATGTGGATCTCCAAGCCATGTGGATCTCCAAGCCACGTGGATCAGCAAACCATGTGGGGTGTGACCACACCATGTGGGTTAAGCCAGATCCCAAGCCACATGTGGTCTGCTGCCGCATCAACTGAGTGTTCTAGTTTCACAGTGAGCATTAATTATTTCTCTCAGTCAGTGTTCTCACATGTTTGAGTATTGCTTAGTGATGATTTTTACACACAAAAGCGTCATTTGCTAGTAAGCTGTTGTACTACATGTGCAGTATGTGTGCAGTTTTCTCTTGTGTCCTATGTAGCACCAGTGTGTTACTTTGTCACCCAGTGTGACCCGCGCCCCGCACATTTGACAGCTGACATTTGTCAGTCCAGGCGTCAGTTCCGAGCGTTCGAGCACCCTGTACAGAAAGCTCTTATTGTTCGGCGCTCGTAGATGCCTTTGCTGAATCATACCCACGATGATTCTCCCATCGAGACCGTTCCACTTCACCTCCTAGACCATCAGTCCAGTTATTGCAAATGACCAGTCTGGGGATGCTTACACTGCCCTCTGCTGTAACTTCTACTGTCGAGAAATGACACTCGCCAAGCCGCAGTTAAGCCTGTCGGCAGGCGACTGTCAGCCTCGCGTCATAGCTTCAGTGAGCAGCCTGCACAAAGATGATGTCACTTTGACTGCTAGCCTACTCACTGCAGTAAGGTGTATGCTGTTACGACCTCCAGATGTTTTGCTGAGTCATCCCTGTCATGACTCACTTCACACTCGCCAGCAGCGACAGTACCAGTCGAGGAATGTCCTCCTGAGTCGCTTGCCAGTCCTATCCTGTTGCGACTACTGATGACGCCTCACTCAAGGGCACCAGCAGGTTATGCCCCAGGTTGAGTGACCCATGCAGCGACTACTACGATGTCTGCTTCACCTCCCAGAGGAGACCGTACCCTGTTACGTCACAGCTCAGCCGCAACTTGTCTCCCGTGTTGCAGTATGTCCAGAAGCAGGAAGGCGTGCAGTGCTGCATCAACGCTCACTGCCTTAGACCACGAAGCACACCGTTTTTTCTTCCCTCTCTGGAGGAAGTTTTTTTTCTATGTCCATATGTTTATGTATATATGTATTTTTCTTTCGTGTTCTGTGACCTGTTCTTGCGAGAGAGAGTCAGAGTTTTTTTTTACTGCCAGACATGGTCGGGACGACCATGGGCGCATGGCCGAGCGATGTAGACAGGCTTGCTGTCTGTATAGACAGCCATGCTGTCTGCCAGCTGAGTTCATATTTCGTGCCATGCTAGTTTTCATAGTTTCCGCCAGAGGGCAAGCCTGGTAGGCGTACCCACGTCTACCAGACCCGCCCTGGCCCATTCTCACTCATGCAGCTGTTTTCACTCAGACAACAAGGCCTAACTCCTCTCTCCCTCGCAAGGCGCATGGCCCCCGGGCCATGGCCACTAACAGCCTATGTACTCACCCTTTATTACAAATAAAGAAGCCTCCAAAGCCTTATCATGAGGCGCGGCAGAAACAGCACGCAAAGAGATAGTCACCTTGTCGGAATCGCTGTATTCCATCCCTGTCCGCAATGCGTTCACTGCCCTGGGCAGCGACACTCTTGCCGACAGCGCAGAGTGCCTCGACGCTGGTGTCGAGACTTGAGCTGTACCTTCCAGGACGTCGAGACCCACCACCAAGCGTCGAGCCTCTAGCAGCCGGGACTCCGGAGACTTAGTCGGCCCGTCATGCCTTCACGTTCGGTATGATAACCCGTGTGGACCTCTCGTTGAGTCCACACTTCATCAGAAGCCTGTTCACCTTTTCCTTGATACAGGTTCGGTGGTTAACATTGTCCGTTCCACCCTTTTCCGTGACATTGGTCTTCATGCAGACATGCTGACTGAGCCGTCTGCTATTCAGACATTGCGAGATGTTTCAGGTAGCCCTCTCATGGTCCGTGGTTGTACAACCTTAGAATTTGTGATCCATGATCACAAGTGGTCAGCAAAGTTCTTGGTCGTTGATGACATCGTCTTCCCAGGTGAATTGCTCATCGGTTTCAAGACCATGGCAGACCTTAAGATCCGTTTAGATCCAGCTAAGTGGAAAGCGGATTTCGACGGAGTGGACGTGCCCTTCTAGGGTGTACACTTAGGTTCCACTACCTGCCACTCCATCTCTGAGTACATCCAGTGCTTGGAATCATTGGAAACCCGCGGTTTCCGTCGCACATCCTCCATGAGGTCGGCCTCTTGTCCTGACCAACCTCATAAGAGAGCTCGTTTCTCGTCACCTCTTGGCCATCAGCGCTCAGTTATCAGTGAAACCCAGTCTGGGGACACTCATTCTGACCATCACTCTAACAGTTGTCAAGCCGCAGTCTCCTGTCGGCAGGTGACTGACTCGTGTCATGGCATCAGCGAGCAGAGTTACTGCTGTACAATAACGTCACTTTGTCGGCTAATTCGCTCACTCCTGTTACGGTGTATGTGACCAGAGCTTTCGAAGATCACGTGCTAGTCGACGACACGTGCAGAGTCAAGGGCCTCTCCCTTGAGCCGTCCTTGCACACTGTGCGTCGTGGTAAGTTGCAAGTCCTTGTCGTTAACTTGCACAGTCGAGAATTCCCCCTGCGGAAGGATACTTCACTTGTCGACCTCGTCAGATTCCCTCTCACGGTGAGAGTGGAAGGCGAAATCCCAGCTGACATTCTTGTAAGTGCAGTCCTCCCAGGTGAGTCTGCTACTAACTCTTCCATCACCCGGCCAGTGCAGGAAGATGATTTAGCTATGACAGACTACCCGGAAGAAGTTCCACAACTTCTTCAGGTTCTCAATCGAGCACGTACTGCTGTCGCGTTAGATGGCCAGTCCATGGGTCTGACACCGCTTACTTCTCACCATATTCCGCTTGACAAAGGTACTAAACCCATTTATGTGCCTGCTTATCATTTGCCGCATGAGCAAAGTGTTTTGCTGACGAACTCATTGCAAAGATGCTCTGCGATGGAGTTATCGAGGAGTCCATTTCCCCGTGGAATGCTCCTCTAATCCTAGTTCCCAAGAAAGATGGAACATGGCGTCCTGTTATCGATTACAGGAAACTGAATGCCTGTACAATCCCAGACTGATTTCCATTGCCAGTTCTGAATGACCTGTTACAGAACATCGGCGATAACAAAATCTTTCCAACTCTTGATCTTCTTCAAGGGTTTTGGCAGATCCCTCTTGATGACCAAAGCAAAGAACTAACCGCGTTCTCTATGCCTACTGGTCATTATCAGTTCAAGAGAATGCCCTTCGGATTGCGCGGAAGCCCGATCACGTTCAGTAGTTTAATGACAACGATTTTCCATACTCTCCTAGGTGGCATGCTCATGGTCTACCTAGACGATCTCATTGTGATGTCCCAAGATGTTCCTACTCATCTCGTAAAACTTGAACGGGTACTGGAAAAACTAGCCAAGGCTAATCTTAAGGTGAAGCTTTCAAAATGCCAGTTCCTTAAGCAGGAAATAAAGTTCCTGGGTCACATAGTGACTCAGAATTGCATCAAGACAGACGAGTCTAAAATCTCGGCTGTACGGAAGTTTCCTAGACCTTCGACAGCAGATGCTGTCCGCTCCTTCGTAGGCCTAGCCGGATTCTACCGCACTTTCATAGCCGGATTCTCCACCATAGCTGGACCCTTGACTCAGCTCCTTAAGAAAGATGTCCCCTTTGAGTAAACATGTGACCAAGAAAGAGCTTTCGTCACACTTAAAAATAGGTTAACATCAGCCCCAGTCCTTAGATTCTCTGATTTCACCAAAGCGTTCACCTTGACGACAGATGCCAGCAAAGTTGGCATCGGTGCAGTCTTGTCGCAAGAATCTAATGGTAAGCAACAGCCAATAGCTGATGCTAGCCGTGTTCTTACCAAAGCTGAAGTCAATTACTCTGTGACAGAGCTAGAAGCCTTAGCCATCGCCTGGGCTTTGAACCACTTCAGAGGCATTATTTACCAGTATCCTATCAAGATTTACATGGATCATCTGCCGTTATTATCCCTTTTTGCAAACAAGAATCACTCTGGAAAACATTCTCGGTGGCCTCTCACCTTTAACGACTACAACCCTGAAGTCTGCTACGTTCCGGGTAAGCAAAATGTCGTAGCTGATGCCTTGTCGAGGCATATAGCCTTTGTCAGTGCAGACAACTCGTTCTCCATCGAGGACCTAGAGAGAGCCCAACGGCAGGACCCGGTGTGGTCACCAGTCCTTTGATTCCTGACTAAGGAGGACGTTGGCCCGCGGGTCAAGTCGCCCGTTCCGCTGACAGACTTAGTGGTCAATCAAGGAGTACTGTGTCGTGTACCTCGACTAGTGGACCCCGGCAGAACCGTACACCAACTGGTGATACCGGAGTCCCTGGTACCCGCGACTCTCAAGTTGATCCAAGATGTCCCAGGTGCAGCGCACCCCGGGAAGGACTGCAGCATCAAACAGGCAAGAATGAAATATTTCTGGCAAGATGGCAACGGAAATTGCCAAGTATGTACACCAGTGTCTCGTTTGCTTACAACACAAGGGTACTGTCACGGGTCCCAATCCCATTCTGAAGTATCCCATTACAAAGGAGCCCTGGGAGAGAACTTCTGTCGACCTGTTGACAAACTTCTCGACCTCGGAGAAGGGTAATAAACACCTGCTTGTAATGGTAGATAACTTGACGTGGTATTACGAGTTAGTACCCATCCCTGATAAAATGGCTGAGACAGTCGCAAATGCTTTCCCTGAGCATATCGTTCTCCATCATACCCGCCCACGTGTTCTCCTGTCAGACAATGGGTCGGAGTTCATAAATGCCACGATGAAGGATCTTTGTTCCAGGTTTAACATTCACCAAGTGCCAGTAGCTCCACGTCACCCTGCGAATAATGGTCTTGCTGAACGTACAAACCGCAAAGTCCTGGAGGTGCTCAGAGTAACCGTTAATCCGAGTTTTACTACATGGGATGAGGCTATTCCAGATGTTCAGTGTACATTGAACTCTTCCCTCAACAGCTCGATTGGCGAGACACCCCATTTTGCCTTGTACGGCTATGATAAGCGTTTACTGTATGAATCCTGTTTGCTCCGCCTAGTCCAACTTATGACACCGCTAACACCGGTATAGTTAAGATGCGGACCACACAGCTTGTCTTCCAACGAGTACGGGAGAACCTAGTAAAAGCCACAGATAGGTTCACGTCTGATCGCAACGCCCATGCTAAGGTGGAACCAGGTTGCAAAGTTATGTTGCTCAACTCGACGCAGACCCTGGTATGCATAAACTTGTCCCCAAGTTTGTCGGTCCTTAGCGTGTCCTACGACAGCTCTGTGGCAATAAGTTCAAGGTGAGGGAGATCGCTACCGGAACTATCAAAGAAGTTCACCTTGACCACATGAAGTATATCGATCATGTGCAAACCGAAGCAGAGCTGGAATCGTGTGCGTTGCAAAGCCACAATCAGACTCAAACTAGTGACAACCCGTCTAGTTCTTCACCCGCTACCACTACGACAGATGACAGTCCTGTAAGGCTCCATACTTATGGCCTGAGACCCAGGACAGCAGTACATTTCTGTGACATTGACATACCTACTGACTTGTCCGACTCCTACGCTAATTGTTTGCTTGCAGAAATGGAGATTAATGAGCATACATTGTATAGTTAGTAAATAACGGAGTCAGGGTGGACAACACCATGTAAATATGTAAAATTTAGTCTAGAAGGGTACCCGTAGTATAATGAATTCCATGGAAAAATGTTATTGTGAGTATGAGCACCCAGTGTGTCTCGTAAAGCCTGTATAAAGGTAAGGGCAGTGCCGCCCTTTTGAGTCAAATGTCACACCTTAGGAAATGCTACTTTCAGTCATTGTTTGCAGATGTGAGGATGGTACAGCGCTCAAGGATGTGCAGTCAAGTTTGATGCCCCGGCCCTGCGGACAACCTGTATATAGAAGTGCCGACATCGCCTTTCTCTGTCCTCCATCCAGCTGTACGGGCAAGCCGATTTTCTCTCCCCCAACCCCCTGAAACGGGAGAGTTTTTGAGGCCTGCTCCTGCAATATCCTATATCCTGCAATATCCAGTTTCCCCTGGGTAGCTATTGTAGGTATTGCTCGTTTACACCTTCGTGCCCGCCAGTATTGTCGTATCGAGACAACATGCAGTAGGTGGCCGAGCAGATGTAAGCAGCCTATACTTAGTCCCTTTCAAATTATGCGGCACTCCGGTGCTGCCCTCTGTAGGCCTATCAGGTCAGGTTGGCCTGCCATGTTTCTTGCTCACTCCTGCAGCGTACCTGATTGAAGCAGGTTCTACCCTAGCTGGCTCCCGGTTCCCTCTCAGACGCTCTGCACCCGTGTATACCTATTCCCAGTAATAAACAGAGTCTAGTCTACCACACCATGTCATGATACGCCTTCACTCCGTGTCCTCAGACACCCTTATCTCTGTATTATGGCACGCCTTCTCACGGGGTCCCACGACACCCATTCTCTGTGTCACATGACGCCCTCAGTGTCACCCGACACACCTCTATAAGACACCTTCGCTGTGTCACACAACACCTTCTCTGTGCCACATGGCACGCCCCCTGTATCACAAACTCAGTCTCTAGGGAAGCCTTTGCACCGTGTCTTGACACAACACCAAATACATGACTACTTGTGTTGTGCCACCATCACAATCACCTGACAAAGCTCTCCGGATACACCACTGAATACCTGACAACTCCGGGTAACACAACCTCCGGGTATCACATCTTACCAGTGTCACACAAGACACAACATCTTACCAGTGTCACACAAGACAAAACATTTTCATTTCAGGTACATAGTCTCAGGTACACAATCTCAGGTACAACAGTCAGTACGGTGAATAAGCCAGTCTATGAGAGTCAGCAGGTCCCGTCACCATGTGCGTCTGGTGCACACTCTCCATGGGAGAGTCTGGTTAGCACTGTCCTTCCAGCCGGCTCAGCAGTCCAACATTGGGTTTGATGGTACCCAGTGGAACCGCCGGCCGGCAAGTAAACTACCTAACTACCATGTGTTACGCCCTTTGCTCATTTTAAGAAAGAAATGATATATTTATGAATGTTATTTTGGCCTTTTCACTTAATGTTATATTAAGGAGTATTTCCATTAATAGCTAAAACGGATTTACTCGACTTTATAATATTATCTGACCACAAAATGCTTAGCTTTGTACATAGGTAGGATGTTTAAATATTCTAAACTGCTGGTGTGGCAGGTTAAGCACCAGCAGACAATTTGAGCTACTCAACCCCTATACAGACAGAGTTAAGGTTGGCTGGTAAAGCCTTACCTTGTTCAGTTCATACCTTTCACTAGTCTTGGAAGGGTCCAGTGGAGAATGTTTTCAAGTCACCCTACTCTCTCCCAGCAGTTCCCACCTTTCACTAGTCTAGGAAGAGTCTAGTGGAGTATCTGACTTTGTCACTCTTCGCTTCCCCATAAGTCTCCAGTGTATTTTGGAAACCCTTTCCTTGGGTATATCTCAGTCTTGAGTGGTCGGAGTAGAAACTCTTACAGAAATTTGAAATAAGTGATCGAGTCTAAGTGCTATGCCTTTATAGACTCTGATTTAGAAAAGGGTTTAATGAAGAATGGTCTCAGAGTAAGAACTCTGTTATTTGCATCAGTGTGGTGTTTTT
>WNWK01046438.1:0-14316 GCA_009830355.1 Cherax destructor
CGTGCTGTGATACAACAGCATCCCCACGTGACCCAACATCTGTCCTGGGGCCATGGAGGAGATCCGAAGTACCTGGACATCTGCCTCCATCCAGACCCTGTTACAGTAAGACTAGGCTTTCTTTCTCTCAGTATCTGGCCAGTTTTCTGGGGGAAACGTTAGTGAGTTATCTGTGGGTCTTAGGCGGACGGACGACTTTGTGTTGGTATGTACCAGCGTCGTCTCTTAAGTTCAAGTCTGGAAGCTAGTGTTACTTACTGTATATATAACTCAAGGGATACCCAAGGAACCAGGGAACTCTGAGGTGCAGGCAGGACACTAATTACACCATCCTTTGCAGACAAGTTTCTCCACTGCACATGGTGTTAGGAGGGGTTATATATAAGGAAGACCAGGACACATAGCCACCCGCTTCTTTCAAGTAAGTAAACCCCCTTCCAGTGTTGTGTAGGCAGCGTGGGATTCCCCTTACTGCAATTAGATAGAAATTTGTACCATAGCCACTTGTAAGTCTGAGAGAAGTGTCTCAGAGTGTCGGTGTCAACAGTGCTTGCCCAGAGTGCAACTTACAAGGGGGCAGTCCAAACAAGTTTCTATATATCCTTTATAATATAATTGTGGGATGTAGGTGACGTGACAGAGAGTGAGTCAAAGTTGGCGGGCCGGCGGCACCCGTGCGCCGCCTGTAGGTGAGGCAGTGAAACTCAAGTGGTAAACAAACAGAGTGCGGGGCCGACGAACACGTATTACCTTCCTAATATGTAAGTCAGTAATTATGTGTTATGTAGGGAAAGGCACTGCACACTCACTATAGATTTCCGTCCGTACAGTGTACATTAATGATATATTAGGACTAGGAGGTACAATGTGCGCTTATCTAGTCAGGTTGTGCATCCTAATTTGTGTACGTACTTAGTTTCTTTGCAGCTAGGAGCATTCGCTATGTTATATCTTAATAAAGGATTATCAGCACACCACCGAATGTCTCTTTGACCAATAATAACCTATATATCCTACAATGTAAAATATTAAGGTATAAAAAGGACCCCAATGGAAATAAGTCACTGACTTTTTTGGGTTATCCTAGGTTCTCTAAGATAAGATAAGATTTCTTCGGATTTTTAACCCCGGAGGGTTAGCCACCCAGGATAACCCAAGAAAGTCAGTGCGTCATCGAGGACTGTCTGTCTTATTTCCATTGGGGTCCTTAATCTTGTCCCCCAGGATGCGACCCACACCAGTCGACTAACAACCCAGGTACCTATTTGCTGCTAGGTGAACATGACAACAGGTGTAAGGAAACACGTCAAAATGTTTCCACCCGCCGGGAATCGAACCCGGGCCCTCCGTGTGTGAAGCGAGAGCTCAAGCCACCAGACCACCGGGCCACCCGACACATATGCTGCTATGTATGATAATGAATGTCAATGTATTTGTGTATACCTGAATAAACTTACTTACTTACTGGCCCAGCTACTCTGGTGTGAGGTGACAGGTGGTGCTGGCCCAGCTACTTTGGTGTGAGATGACAGTTGGTGCTGGCCCAGCTACTCTGGTGTGAGGTGACAGGTAGTGCTGGCCCAGCTGTTCTGGTGTGAGGTGACAGGTGGTGCTGGCCCAGCTACTCTGGTGTGAGGTGACAGGTGGTGCTGGCCCAGCTACTCTGGTGTGAGGTGACAAGTGGTGCTGGGCCCAGCTACTCTGGTGTGAGGTGACAGGTGGTGCTGGCCCAGCTACTCTGGTGTGAGGTGACAGGTGGTGCTGGGCCCAGCTACTCTGGTGTGAGGTGACAGGTGGTGCTGGCCCAGCTTCTCTGGTGTGAGGTGACAAGTGGTGTTGGTCCAGCTACTCTGGTGTGAGTGTGAGGTGGTGCTGGGCCCACCTACTCTGGTGTGAGGTGACAAGTGGTGCTGGCCCAGCTACTCTGGTGTGAGGTGACAAGTGGTGCTGGGCCCAGCTACTCTAGTGTGAGGTGAAAAGTGGTGCTGGCCCAGCTACTCTGGTGTGAGGTGACAAGTGGTGCTGGTCCAGCTACTCTGGTGTGAGGTGAAAAGTGGTGCTGGCCCAGCTACTCTAGTGTGAGGTGAAAAGTGATGTTGGTCCAGCTACTCTGGTGTGAGGTGACAAGTTTTGCTGGCCCAGCTACTCTTATCATAATTACTCTGATAAGAGGTTGTAGTGTGTACCTGGCACCGCCATAACTGCTACTTCCTGAGTTTGTGAAGTAAGTATGTATTATGTCTTGGAGGAGGAGGAGAGGTGGCAAGATAATGTCATACATAATATATATGTGGCTAGCAAAGGTAGTAATGTGGAGTTTGACGTCTCATTATAGTACATTTTTGGGTATTAAAATGCTACATAAATACCAGGAGCTGCCCATGTTACATATACACTTTACTTACATGATGATTAGAGTGCCATTTAGGTTTTCAATCATTATATGCTTTAGTCGTGCTGTAACAATGGAAATAAGTCACTTGTGTTTTGGTTATCCCAGGTAATTTACACCATGTATGATAATTGTATTTACTGTATGTGTCCCTTAACATAATTAAATTTACTTGTGTTATCGTCAGTGGTTTTAACAGTAACCTAAAAATGATGTAATGCAGGATGACCCACCACCACAACCTGGCTGATCAGGATTACCATGAATTTGTTGAAATTTCCCCTTAAAGACAGTAAAGGACCCCAGTGGAAATAAGTCTCTAACTTTTTTTGAGTTATAAACAAACTTACTTACTTGCTTTTACTTACTTAATTTTACTTACTTTCTTTTACTTACTTTCTTTTACTTACTTTCTTTTACTTTCTTTTACTTACTTTCTTTTACTTACTTTCTTTTAATTTTTTTCTTTTACTTACTTTCTTTTACTTATTTTCTTTTACTTACTTTCTTTTACTTACTTTCTTTTACTTACTTTCTTTTACTTACTTTCTTTTACTTACTCTCTTTTACTTACTTTCTTTTACTTACTTTCTTTTACTTACTTTCTTTTACTTTTACTTGCTTTTACTTTTACTTGCTTACTTTACTTACTTACTTTACTTACTTGAATCAGTTATTACTCTTGTGTGGGTGATGGACTCTTGATTCAAAGAAATTGGACCTACCCTCCCCTTCCTTGGATCAGTCCTGAATGCCTCCCATTTTTCTAAGCACTGTATAACCTCTAAGGTTATACATGGTTGTCTTGCACGATCTACGGTGCCTCCCACTCTTGTATGCAGTATTTTCCATATGTATATTATAGTTTATTTTTTCCTGTGTTCCAGAGAATACATGTATAATTTTACAGGCTTTAGGCATTGCCAATAATTTAGGTGCTTGACATGATTCATGGCAATCAGATTTCTCTGTATTCTTTAACTTTCATTTTATTCCTGTCTGTTATAGCAATATTTCAGTCATCATTAATAATAATAATAAATTTAATTCTTTTCTGCTATGTACAGGTAATGTATTAACGTTGGTAGAATTACCAACAATATGTTCAGTAAAAGGACACAAGTGCAACTAATGTGACATTTTATTGTGGCAACGTTTCGCTCTCCAGGAGCTTTGTCAAGCCGGTTGACAAAGCTCCTGGAGAGCGAAACGTTGCCACAATAAAATGTCACATTAGTTGCACTTGCGTCCTTTTACTTAACACAGGTAATGTAGTTTACATGTAATAAAATATTGTTAGGCACAAAAGAAAGCCACTAGCATGCAGTGCATTTCAGTTATTGCCTTTGCATCCCATTTTTTAAAGATTCTTGTTAGATAAGATAAGATTTTGTGTGGACTTTTAACCCCGGAGGGTTAGCCACCCAGGATAACACAAGAAAATCAGTGTTTCATTGAGGGACTATCTGTCTTATTTCCGATGGGGTCTTCAATCTTGTCCCCCAGGATGCCATCCACACCAGTCAAATAACACCCAGGTATCTACGTACTTGCTTCGTAGGTAAATGGGACAACAGGTGTAAGGAAACACCCACTGTTTCCATCCTTGCCAGGGATCGAACCACAGACACTCAGCGTGTGAAGCGAGAGTGTTGCCTACCAGGCAACAGGCCACTACTCAGCCTATCATTTTCCTTTTTTTTTTTTTTTAGAGATGGCATCCAAAATTCCTGATGTGTCGTCACTGGTGTCTGAGGCCCAGGCAGTTTTTACTGCCACATATGGTGGCACTGCAGAGGTAGCTGTGTCAGCACCTGGAAGGGTCAACATTATTGGAGAGCATACTGATTACAACGATGGATTTGTCTTCCCCATGGTGAGTGTCTTCCATGAAAATGAATTAAGAGTGGTCCCTTGAGTTACAATACATCCAGAAGATGTATTGTAACTCAAAACTATCATAACTCAAATCCCAAATTACAGTGGTACCCCGAGTTTCGGCCATAATTCATTCAGAAGTCTGTTCGAGTGCCGTTACTGAACAAATTTGTTCCCATAAGGAATAATGTAAATTAGATTTGTCCGTTTCAGACCCCCAAAAATACACTTACAAAAGCACTTACAATAATACACTTACATAATTGTTCGAGTTGGGAGCTGTACGTAACTCGGGGTACCACTGTACATACATGGTTTTTAGGTAATTCATTCCAAGACCCCAGAAGTGCAACTTTACTGTTCCATCTCTGTGGTAATTTCTTTGCTGCTTTTTCACTTGGTTAGATTTGTCAGCCACTTTAATATTCTTTATTATTTCTTTTTGCTTGATATAGTAGACATGGTTGTGAAAAGCCATACTTGCACATAAATGCACTAATTCTAAATCCTTCATTATGTTTTTTTCACAATTTCTTGCTTAATCTATAGAGAAATTGCCTCTACTGTGCACTTTAGGGGCCCATGATGACTTGGTAACACAAAAGATAGCATAACTAAATCACAACTATGGTTATGAAGTGCAAATAATCAAGAGTTGGTGCAAGCAACACGTGGTAGCTTCAAACTGAAGAGGAAACAATAAACTGTAGTACAAATGCTGTTATTGACTGAGATGCTGCCATAGTGACATTCATTCCCTTCGCTGATTGGCTGCTAAAGCATCCCAACTGACATTCCTGTTGGCTCGGAAATGCCAAAGAGGCAAGCTACTGCATTGCTGATTTGGCTGGGGCCCATGCCAACCACCATACACATACAGTGGACCCCCGAGTTTCATAAAAACATAATTCCAGAACCCTGCTCAAGTGCCATTACCGAACGAATTTACGTCCTTAAGAAATAATGTCATGTAGGTTAGTCTATTTCAGACCCCCAAAAATACACTTACAAAAGCACTTACAATATTATACATACATAATTGCACGATTTCCGGGGTTTACGAAACTCGGGGGTCCACTGTATATGGCAAATTTTTCATCGCAGCTCAAAGCTAAATTTAATTTTGAAAATAAATTGTAACTGAAAATTATCATAACACAAGCCCGTCATTACTCAAGGGACTACTGTATACTATACTGTGTGGTTTTTATTCTTAATTTATTAATATAATAATGCAATGTTACACTGTGCTTACAAAAATTGATGTTGATCTAAAATCTCATTTCATTGAATATAGTGCTGCATTGTAGTACAGTAGAACGTCATTTAGCACGAGATTATGTTGCACGTTACCGGTATTGCACGATTTAAGATTTGCGACACATTATCATCTTACACGACGTAAAGATGATATTACACGGTTCGGCAGGAGGGAAAAATTTTGAGCGCATGGTTATTTACTGCCTAAGAATCCTCATGCTTTGAGGAAAAGGGAATTTGTTGTTTTTCCTTCCTGCAAACTAAGTTTATTCAGATACAGATACAGATTCAGATACACCCATCACAAGACTCACAGAGGGAAAATTCCTAGGAATCCACCTTGACAGTAGCCTTAAATTCCAAACACATATACAACAAATTTCCAAGAAAATCTCGAAGACAGTAGGCATATTATCAAAGATACGCTATTATGTACCTCAATCAGCTCTCCTTGCACTATATCATTCCTTATCTACCCGTATCTCACCTATGGAATCTGTGCATGGGGATCAACAACGTTAAATCACCTTAGACCACTCATAACACAACAAAAGGCCGCAGTCAGAATGATAACAAATTCCCACTCTAGACAGCATACTCCACCAATATTCAAAAGTCTCAAACTACTCACCGTAAAGAACATTCATACTTACTCTTGTGCCTACTACATATATAAAACTTTACACTCTAATATAAACCCTCTGCTCAAAACTCTCCTCACCAACTTTAATAGGACCCATGACCACAACACACTGACACAGATCACTTTTGATATACCCCGTGTTCATATCAACCTATGTAAAAATTCTATGCACATAAAGGGCCCCAGAATCTGGAATTCATTACCAGTAAATATTAAGATAATCTTGTCTGAAAATCAATTTAAGACTCAACTCAAAACCACCTACTCACCCAAACCTAAATGATCATGCTATAAACTACTTTGAAAAATGCTCATTGTTACTTTCCTATACGATAATCTCAATTTTTAATAATATGTTACTATTATGTTACCCCTACTCATATTATAAGTTAATGTCAAAAATGCTCAATGTTATTTTCCTTAAGATAATCTCAATTCCATATTATCATTCAAGCATCTTAACACCTGTAACAATCTAAGATCTAATATCATTATATAATAATTTAAACAGTAAAATTTCATCATATTGTAATTTTGAAAATAATTTTTAACTAGAATAAACTCAATAAATTTCTCTAATATTAAGTACATAGTTTTTAAGGACTAGAATAAGCTGCCCCTAATGCCATGGCATGTCAGTGGCTCTCCTTGCACTCAATTTACATTGTAACTTCCGATACCCATGTAACCTGCAATGAAATAAAATTTGTTTGTTTTGTTTGTTTGTTTGTTTGTTTGTTACACGGGGCCAGGAGCTGAGTCTCGACCCATGCAACCATAATTAGGTGAGTACAGTTATACATTATCATACATAGCAGCATACGTGTAGAGAACCTAGGATAACCCAAGTCAGTCAATGGAAATTCTGTCACTCTGACTTTTTTGGGTTATCCTAGGTTCTCTACACATATGCTGCTATGTATGATAATCTTCGTAACTGTATCTGTGTATACCTGAATAAACTTACTTACAGTTTGTGGGAAGGAAAAACAAATAACCATTTTCACAAGCAGTATTGTTACTACTACTGTTGTTGTGGTTCAGAAGACACCACCCGCCTTACCCACCCACCACGGACCCCACCATCCCAGCATTCGTACGTATTTCATATGCGTCAAGAAGTCCTGGCTACAAGCCAGCTGTGTTTGTGAAGAATAAAATAAGAGTGAATTGTGTTTTGATCTTGAATTAACGAAGAAAACAAAGATATTAGACAAGACATAACCCGTGGCCGTAATGAAGTGTTACTTTGTACACATAAAAAGATGTAAACATAAGTTTGTGTGACTGACTGACTTGACTGACTGACTGACTTGACTGACTGACTGACTTGACTGACTTGACTGACTGACTGACTTGACTGACTTGACTGACTGACTGACTTGACTGACTGACTGACTAACTTGACTGACTGAATGACTTGACTGACTGAATGACTTGACTGACTTGACTTACTGAATGACTTGACTGAATGACTTGACTGACTTGACTGAATGACTTGACTGACTTACTGAATGACTTGACTGACTTACTGAATGACTTGACTGACTTACTGAATGACTTGACTGACTTACTGAATGACTTGACTGACTTACTGAATGACTTGACTGACTTACTGAATGACTTGACTGACTTACTGAATGACTTGACTGACTTACTGAATGACTTGACTGACTTACTGAATGACTTGACTGACTTACTGAAAGGCTTGACTGACTTACTTGAATGGCTTGACTGACTTACTGAATGGCTTGACTGACTTACTGAATGGCTTGACTGACTTACTGAATGGCTTGACTGACTTAAAGTTAGACACTCAGTTCAACCATCGACTTCAGTTCAAGAACTTCTACTATCCACCTCCCGCCCAGTAGGGCCACAGCATAACTCTCCACTCTCTTCACAATCATCCACAAACACCAGCACCCACAATTTAAGGTAAATACTATTATTTCTATTACATTTGTAGTCTTAAGCAGTAAAAACAACATAATACATCACGATAATGAACTACAATTACATATTCACTTTTATTTTTGTAAGAACTGTTGGTCTAAAAAACTTGTTTGGCTTTTTTGGGATCTCAGGAACGTAACCCTATTTTTCCCATTAGTTCTTTTAATTATTTAACACGAAATTATCTAACACGACTTTTTTCAGGAACGTAACTATCGTGCTAAATGAAGTTCTACTGTAGTATGTAAAAATGGTATTAAACAGTTTCTTCAAAAAAATGAGAATATGAAAAAAGAGGGGTATGAGGAGTCCCTGACTTACAAACCCCCGAGTTACAATGATTTACACTTACGAATAATGGCCGAAAGATATAATATTGATAATATAATTTTTTTTATGAACCCTGTCTTCAGTGACAAATGTATGAATTGATTATCCTGTATACTCTCATTTTATTTGGGTAATAAGTTCAGGGTTACAAACGAATTATTTGAAAGTTCAGGGTTACAAACAAATTATTTGAAACATTGTAAGTGCAACTTGGTGAGTTGGTGATCTATTGTACTATAAGTCAACAAGTGATGGAATACCATAGGGAAGACATCTCAGTCCCCAAACCTGTCAGAGAATACACCAAATCAGAGACAAACATAATGTACAGTGGTACCTCAATATTCGAACTTAATTCATTCGAGGAGGCTGTTCAAATAGTTGTACGAATATTGAATTAATTTTTCCCATAAGAAATAAAGTAAATTGGATTAATCTGTTTCAGACCCCAAAAATTACCAATTATAAAACATTTTAAGTGAAAATATTGCTTATTTAAACCTGTATAATAATATTTGCATGCATAAAATCATACATGAAAACTATGAAACAATAAACACATGAAATATATCAAAATTTAACTGCACTATACCTTTGCTGATGAGTGCTGATGTTCTAAGAGGAAGGTGGAGAGATATTATTGTTTGGAATGGGTGTCATCTGTCTGGTGCTTTTTCTCTTTTTCTGTCTGTGCAGTAGCACTTGAAGATGATGGCGATTCACTAGCATTTGATTTTTTTTTTTTTTTTTTTTCTTTGCTAAAGAAGCTACCCCTGTGGTTTAGCGCTTCTATTTGATTATAATAATAATAAAGAAGCTGTCCAATGTTGTGTGCTCTTGATGACTTTTCAAAATTTTTCTAAAGTGGTCAACAACATTGTCATTGAACAGGTTGTTGCTCCTATTCACACCAGTAATGTTATGATGCCATTTTTTCACCAGGCTCTGTGTTTGAGCATAATGGTAACAGTTCCTTAATTTCTGCAGTGGAAATGTTGCCCTTATTGCTTCTCTCCTCTGAAGAAGAAATTTCCTCAATCACTTCTTGCCACTCCTCATGCAGGTCATGAAGTTCTTCTGTGGTGAGCTCATTCTTGTGCTCTTCCACCATCTCCTCTACATCCTCATTGTCCATTTCTAAGCCCATGGACTGGCCCAGAGAAGCAATATTCTTCCCTACAGGCCTTCAGAATCTCTGACTGACAGTTTGGCCACAATTTTCCAAGCGGGAGTTCATTGTCCTTAAAGAAACTTCCCCACAGACTTTGTCTGTTATCCTTAAACACTGGTGGATATTAAAATATTTTTTCCAAAATTCCTAAGGGTCACTTCAAAACACCTTTTAAACAGTGCTTTTGTGTAAAGTTTCTTAAAATTGGAAATTACCTGCTGGTCCATGGTTGGATAAGAGGTTGGTGTTGGGGCAAGAAAATCAATTCATTGAAGCTGTGTTCATCCACCAAATTTTCCTCCAAGCCTGGAGGATGAGCAGGAGCATTGTCCATTACCAGAAGTGCCCTTAATGGTAAGTTTTTTTCTGCAGGGTACTGCTTCACACTTGTATCACACTATTAGCCCTCCACATTACACTGAGTTTACTTTTTATCACATTGTTTTTCTTAAACACCCTTGGATTTTCAGAATGGTAGACTATCAACCAAAGACAAACATAATGTACAGTGGCACACATGGTAATACTAGTCCCCACTAGCATTACCACACAAGAGTATTAGCCTGTCTTTCATGGGCTTGTGTCCTGGTAATGATTTTTCTTGTGTGATGTAGGTTCTCTTAGGCATTCTTTTTCAAAAGAGGCTGGTTTCATCACAATTAAAAACTTGTTGAGGAATAAATCCCTCAATATCTACATAGGTTTTAAATTATAATAGTATAATAATAATAGTTTATTTAGACATGATACATAGTTGTACAAGGAATTATGTATAGAAGTGGGGTGTACATGCCGAAAACCCTTTGTATGCAGAGCATTATGGGCAAACTTAAAATTAACTTAAAATTAATTAGGCTATAACAATATGAGGTACAATTGAGTATTTAAACAAGGAAATTTGAACATTACAATTTTGAAGCATTACAGTTTTACAATTTTGAAGCATTACAGTTTTATAATAGAACAAAATAATCAATTTACTATATGTAGTACGTATTGCAATTTATCAAATCAGAACAAATCAAATCAAATCAATGATTTGTAGTGCAATAACAGTTCATATGGTCATTAGACAAGTTGCAATGAGTACAAGAGAATGGGTTATTCTATTAGGTAATGCTATAAAAACATAGTTTGATAAGGGTGAACTAATTATTCAAGTTAACCCTTGCACTGTGGTACGCCTAAATTCTAGCGCCCTCAAATCAAGCAGAAACAGGCTGTTAGGGCCCAGATGTGATAGAATGGGTCTGTGCGGTGAGTGTACGCAGTATAAAAATTCCTGCACCACACAGTGCATAATGAGGGAAAAAACTCTGACCGTGTTTTGGTTTAAAACAGCGACTTTGCAGTCTATTTTCGTATGGTATTTATGCCTGTATTCTCGTTTTCTTAGTCTCATTTTATAGAATAGATGATATATTACAGAAATAGAGATAATTTTGACTGGTTTCACGATGACAAGTACCTTGAAATTGAGCGCAAAGTAGCGAAAATGTTCGATTTTTACGATGTTCAAGAGTAAACAAATCACACCATGCGTCCAATACACATCAACCCGGAGAGTCTAATATTCTTGCACAAGTGCGCTGATATTATTTATACCATTTTTACAATGATGCAGTTGTATACATAACAGTAAATCTTCTATTTTTGTGAGAATAAAAATTAAAAAAGGAAAGCAAAAGTAATGTAAGAGGGCCTGGAGACGTGACTAATGAACAGAGAAGATGTTATTTTAGTGCCAGAATGTCTGTCTTGTTTATTATGGACCCTATTTTGAAATTGGCATCGTTTGAAATTTGTGTGAAATTGGCCAAATTGCCATTTTCTGACCACTATTTTTGGGTAGTTAAAATTGGTAAATAGGCAGTTTCTTGTACTCAATCGATAGAAGAAATGGAATTCTAGCGAAATAGCTATAATTTTAGTAGACTGAAACATTGGAATTTACCAAAATAGAGCTCAAAGTGGGCGGGAAAACGCCGATGCGTAAATGTCATGGATACCGCTAACCTGGCAAAACATAATTCCGTTAGCATTCGATCAAATTTCATAATTTTTTTGATGTTATGATCGAAAAAGATTATCTATCATTTTATAAGAAAAATAATTTTTTTTTTAATTTGTGGACCCTGAGAACGAGTTTCAGAGGGCCCCCTTTGGGGACCCCAAAGGGTTGTTAAGTATGTGAAGTTATTGTTCTTTGAGCATTTATTTATGGGGTTCTGAGGGGGGGGAAAACAAAAGGAGTAATGATATTTTGGGAGGGAAAATTATTTAATTTTTGTAGGTAAAGAATATACTGTTTTGTATTTAGTTTTGGGTGAGTAGGGGGTTTTTTAAGAAGAGTCTTGAATTGTTTACAGACAGGGTTTTTTGGCCCAAGTAATGAATTCCAAATTTTTGGCCTTTTATGTGCATTGATTTTTTAATAGTGTGAAAATGGACCGGGGGGACATAAAAGCCTGTGTCTTGTGCTATGGTCATGTGTCCTGTAAAGGTTGTTAAGGAGAAGTTTAGTGGGGGGTTTATATTTGATTTTTAGTGTTCCATGCATGTAGTAGGCACAATAATAAGTATGGATGTTTCAGGGAGTAGGTTTAGATTTAATATTGGGGAGTATGCTGTCTGAAGTGGGAATTTGTTATCATTCTGATTGCTCCCTTTTTTGGGGTTATTAATGGTCTGAGATGATTTATTTTTGGGAGCCCCATGCACAGATTCCATAGGTGAAAAGGGTTTAAATGAGTGAGAAACGGGGCAAGGAGAGCTGGTTGCGGAACATAGTCCGTATTTTCAAAGTATGCCTACAGTTTTGGAGATTTTTTTAAACTTGTTGTATAAGTGCCTGAAATTTGAGACTATTACCCGGTGGATTCCTAAGAATTTCCTTCTGTGAGTTTTGTGACAGGTGTTTCGTTTATCATTATTTAATGAAACATTTTGAAAAGATCTCTGTTGGTACTGGCAGCCCCCCATGCCTTACTACACTATGAATCCCACTCCTTTTTTAAATTTATCAAACCAGTCCCTACTTTTTTTAAATTCATCACTTTCAGCACTGTTTTCTGGGGTGCCTCACCTAAGATCAATATATAACTGCTTTTTTTTTTCACAAATTGTTTCAGAAACACTGTCAAAAAAACAAAGTGTTTTTCGTTGATCCACACTAACAAATGTTTTTCCATTTCTTCAATTATCTGGACCTTTCCCACAAACAAAATTTTTCCCCTCTCCCCTTTTTCCCACATCAGCCCCTTTTTATTGTCTCTTTTTTTTTTAGTATGGACGATATGGTGGGTTTCTCCATACCATATTTAGTGGCCAGGTCTGACACATGTTCCACTTTCCCACTTCGCAATGAGTTCTTTTTTATTTTAATTTGTTGTTCTCCCCCTTTTCTTTTTTGGTTTGTTTAACCCCTTTTTTTGTTGCCATATTTGCTTATTTTCAATGAAAATATTTAAAAACACCACAGAATAACAATGAACTCCCAAAAAAATTTCATGGAGTTTTTACAACAATGCTTAACAACAAAAAATGAGAGAGATTGGGGTGCTTGATGCTTTTTTTCATCAGACTTTTTCCAGATGAACAATTTGTTTAGGGGCTCTGGTGGTCTGGTGGCTAAAGCTTCGCTTCCCCCGAGGGGCCCGGGTTCGATTCCCAGCCAGGGCAGAAACATTGGGCCCTGTTTTTTTAAACCCGTTGCCCCCGTTCCCCCTCAGTAAAATGGGTACCTGGGTGTTAGTCGACTGGGTGAGTCGATCCTAGGACACTGACCTAATCTGCCCAAATGCTCAGCATAACAAGGGACTTTTTTATAGTAGTATGTCACTGATGTCAGCTAGGCCTGTATACCATGTACATGTACTTGTAGTAAATAAAGATATTATTATATTATTATTATTATTAGGTCAGATATTAGGCAACGTCCGAATTCAGTTAGATTTTTTTCAAAAAAAAGGGTGAATATTGAGTTGTAAGGGAAAAAAGGGAAAATACGAATTTTGAGGTTCCACCGTACATACTAAGGGGGGAGAAGAGAAATAATTTTTTTTTTTTTTGTACCCGCCCTCTCCCACTGAGACAGGGCGACCTAGAAAGAAAAAAAAAGTTTTTTTTTTTACATTTACAAATCATCCCTTGGTTTTCGTGGGTTTTAACCGTTTCCCGATGGATCAACTAAAACCAAAATCGAAAAAAACCCAAAAATATTTTCCCCCTAAGAAAAAAAGGGAAAATTTAATTAATCCGTCCCGAAACCCGAAATTTGGAAAAAAAAAATTGGGGGGCCTTTAAAAAAAGATTTACATAAAAATAATGAACTCTATGGAACTTACCTTTTTTGAAGACTATGTTTGGCTGGAAGAGAGGGAGGAGGGGGGGGGGAAGAGACCCATTTTTAAGGGGAATCCCCCCCATAAGGATTCTAGGTACCAAGTCCCCATCTGTGGTTTTTTTCCTTTCTTTTTTCTTTTTAAACCCACTAGGACCAGTTTTGGGGGCACTGCACACCTGTGGCACTAAAATATTTGGGCCCGAGAGCTCTGTATCTGGCGTCTCTTTAAAAAGTCCCTAAAATGGGAAAAGAGATTTTTTATTGAACATGTTGATGGGGACGGATTGCAACATCTTTTTTAGGGGGATTTCCCCCCACAAAAATGCACCTTTTCCCACATT
>WNWK01046439.1:0-14316 GCA_009830355.1 Cherax destructor
GGCGGTAATTTGGTGGTAACGACTTGTCCCCTGCTTTAAAAATAGGAATTACATTAGCCATCTTCCACGTATCAGACACTACACCTGTTTGAAGAGATAGGTTAAAATTGTGAAGAACAGGAGGAGTATGAGGTGGTCAGTCCCTCAATCTTGAGTCGATGTTGTCAGTCCATCAATCTTGAATAGAATACAACATATGAGCGTAGAGGAAGCTTATATACTGTAGACAGGAGAGGTGCAGCAGTTGTAGGAGGTGTCACATTTGTCCAATGTGGAAGTAGGTCGTGCCCAAGGAATAGGCAAGCGAAGAAATCCCTGTATTAAGATACCAAGATGTTGCAGTGTCAGACAGGATGTAAATGAATGGTTCAGAGAACCGACGAGTTGGTAAATTACCAAGTGTTGCATATGTGTCTAATTTACCAACTCGTCGGTTCTCTGAACCATTCATTTACATCCTGTCTGACACTGCAACATCTTGGTATCTTAATACAGGGATTTCTTCGCTTGCCTATTCCTTGAGGGGTTGTATTTGAGTGGGACTCGCACTTGAGTTAATAGAATCATCAGAGCTTATTTCTTGGGTAGAATTGAAAATTAGGTAGGGCATTTATTCTGTTAGTGGGATGGATTGTGAAGGACCTGCCTAGTATGGGCCAACAGGCCTGCTGCAGTGTTCCTCCTTTCTTATGTTCTTTATCTAGCTTCTTTACGTGCTTGGCTAGGTGTGGGTTCCAAACTGGTGCTGCATACTCCAGTATGGGCCTAACGTACACAGTGTACAGGGTCCTGAACGATTCTTTGTTAAGATGTATGTATATATGTGTGTTAGTTACCATTTTGTCCTAGGCACATGTCTATTAGACACTAGGCCTGTTGTATGTATGTGTGTGTGTGTGTAACGAAACACTTCGAAATATTTCGGCCCCGCCGGGAATTGAACCCGGGCCCTCCGTGCGTGAAGCAAGAGCGCTAGCCACCATGCCATCGTGTGTGTGTATGTGTGTGTGTACTCACCTAATTGTGGTTGCAGGGGTCGAGACTCAGCTCCTGGCCCCGCCTCTTCGCTGTCCGCTACTGGGTCTCTGCTCTCCCTGCTCCATGAGCTTTATCATACCTTGTCTTAAAACTATGTATGGTTCCCGCCTCCACTATATCGTTCGCTAGACTATTCCACTTCCTAACTACTCTATGACTGAAGAAGTGCTTCCTAACATCCCTTTGACTCATCTGAGTCTTCAGCTTCCAGTTGTGTCCCCTTGTTTCTGTGTTCCCTCTCTGGAACATCCTGTCACTATCTACCTTGTCAATTCCCCGCAGTATTTTGTATGTCGTTATCGTGTCTCCTCTAACCCTTCTGTCCTCAAGTGTTGTTAGTCCTATTTCCCTCAATCTTTCTTCATAGGGCAGTCCCCTGTGTTGTGGAACTAGCCTTGTCGCAAACCTTTGCACTTTCTCTAATTTCTTGACATGCTTGACCAGGTGTGGGCTCCAGACTGGTGCTGCATACTCTAGTATGGGCCTGACGTACACGGTGTACTCACCTATTTGTGGTTGCAGGGGTCGAGTCGTAGCTTCTGGCCCCGCCTCTTCACTGATTGCTACTAGGTCCTCTCTCTCTCCCTGAGCTTTATCAAACCTCGTCTTAAAACTATGTATGGTTCCTGCCTCCACTATGTCGCTTTCTAGGCTATTCCACTTCCTGTCAACTCTATGACTGAAGAAATACTTCCTAACATCCCTTTGACTCATAGGAGTCTTCAACTTCCAATTGTGACCCCTCTCTGGAACATCTTGTCTCTGTCCACCTTATCTATTCCTCGCAGTATTTTATATGTCGTTATCATGTCTCCCCTAACCCTCCTGTCCTCTAGTGTCGTCATGCCGATTTCCCTTAACCTTTCTTCGCAGGACAATCCCCTTAGCTCTGGGACTAGTGTAATGAAGCAAATCAGCCCCTCAAGCATTATTTATGTAAGGTGTGATAAATATTAGTTGTGAAAATCTCATGACTGTCCTCACTTATATTTCTTGTCTATATCCTTATCTATTTACCATGTGCATAGTTCTGTAACTCGGGGGAAAGAAATAAATGCTGTTAATTAACTCAATAAATGTATTTGAACTGTGATTATCTTCGCATTCTGTTGCTCTGTTATTGTATGTTCCAATATGTTTTCTCTAGAATTTTTGTTAATCTGTAATATAGCGTATAACATTAATTTTCTTTGTGTCTGATTATTTTTCTAGTATTAGTATTCATTGTAATAATTATTGTGAGTAGAAATAAGGTTTATAGAGGCAAGTGACCTTCTTGTGTAGAAATTTGTAAAGAGTTTGTGTACATGAGAGGGAGCTATTCAAAACAAGGGAGGGAACACGCGGAAGAGTTCACCTATCCACTCTCACACCTTTGTCAGCTTAAGAAGGCTTTTTCAACTTCTCATATTGATTATACTGCTGCTAACAAGTCTTAGCAGCAACCAGGCACCCCCCCCCCCCAAAGAGATGCCTCAAGAGTAGGAGCAGGCTTGGGGTTAGCAACCAGGCACCCCCAAAGAAATGCCTCCAAAGTAGGAGAGATCCACCAGAAATACTGAGGAGAGGAGATTGCTAGAGAGACCTTGTACACTATAGTCCTGGAGGATCAGACCAGACTTGTAATCTGGGATTTGGAAGGTCTCAGGAGTATCCCAAAGCAGGAATGTATCAATACTATTTAAACCTCAGTATGGAAAGTAATGGAGTCCCTTGGGAACTATGTGGGGAGGTGGTTTTGACAGCAGTAAGCCAGTCCTGCTAATAAGAATTAAGTATTTGTTGATAGAATTTTTTTTGTGTCAATACTTTCAGATACCCCTGTAATGTGTTTATTAAATTGTAAGTGGTTATATCTGGGTATGTTTTACTTCCCCCTTTGAGCCATGTATACAAGGTCCATGTGTCAGAGACTAAATTAAATAACCTATTGATGTTATCATTTTTCTGTGGAGAGTCAAGCCCCTGATAAGGTGCCTACTGCTCGTGGTTTCAGGCCATGCTACCCTAAGAGCCAGTACTTATCAGGACCCCTATCTTTTTTTAACTATCCTGTATTATTTCTCACTGGGTTTTCTCCTGCTCTAACCCAAACTCCATGTTTTCCTCCCTTCTCCTATGACTATCATTTCTTTTATCCCTTCCACTATTAAAAGAGCAGGTGGTGGCAGCATACTCCCAAGAGAATAGACCGCTACCGTCTATTCTCCCATATTCTAGTAATGTTCCCTTTTTATTTGATCTCTATATTCCCATATTTTTTTTGTATCCACTCCTAGTCTCTACCTGAGGTTAGTTTGATATCTTTATTATGCACCCCATACCCATCCTGTGGGCGGTAGTCAAAAGATTACAGAGGTACATAATGGGTCCAGGGACTGGACCTCAAAGTTTGATAGCTGAGCAAGTTACAAAGGTAATGAACTCAGATGGTCACAATCATGACAAGTTACAAAGGTATTTGCAGATTACAGAGGTATATATAGGGTCCAGAGACTGGGCCCCAAAGTTTTGATAGCTGAACAAGGTACATGGTAATTAATTCACTAGTTACAAGGTAATGAATCATGTAAGTAAATTTACTTACGTCTGTACATGGTTGCACTCATGAACAAATTATAAAGCAATGAGCAATCTATTAGTCTACACCCAGCCACAACTGTAATGAGTTATTGGTGCAAATTTTAATTGTTGGGTCACACACACACACATATACACATACACACGCATACATGTATATACATACACATACACACATGTACATACACACACACACACACACACGTGTCAATGCTTTATTTACAGGGAGCAAAGTCAGGGTATTTTTCCAGAATGGTCTGTAATATACCACTGTGGATAAAATACTTTGACATATCTTGAACATTTCTGAATGAGTAGTCTCTGAATTCATTAATTTTATCGCACTCCAGTACATAATGACGCAGGGTGTGACAATAATCCAACTGGCAAAGTTTACATCTTGTTTGGTCTACATCTGGTGGTGGTGATCTACCTGAGGGAATAGACAGTATGGCATCGTCTGGTGCTCTGTCGACCCCAGGGAAGGGCTGGGGTGGTATATGCCGCATTTCACTAGTCTTGTTGCAAACCTCTGCACTTTCTTTAATTTCTTGACGTGCTTGACCAGGTGTGGGTTCCAAACTGGTGCTGCATACTCCAGTATGGGCCTGACGTATATGGTGTACAGTCTTGAATGATTCCTTAGTGAGGTATTGGAACGCTATTCTTAGGTTTGCCAGCCGCCTGTATGCTGCAGCAGTTATCTGATTGATGTGTGCCTCAGGAGATGTGCTCGGTATTATACTCACCCCAAGATCTTTTTCCTTGAGTGAGGTTTGCAGTCTTTGGCCACCTAGACTATACTCTGTCTGCGGTCTTCTTTGCCCTTCCCCGATCTTCATGACTTTACATTTGGCAGGGTTAAATTCAAGGAGCCAGATACTGGACCAGGCTTGTAGCCTGTCCAGGTCTCTTTGTAGTATGTGTATGTGTGTGTGTATATATGTATGTGTGTATGTATATGTGTGTGAGACCCAACAATTAAAATTTGCACCAAGAACTCATTACAGTTGTGACCGGGTGTAGACTAGTGAATTGTTCATTACTTTATAATTTGTTCATGATTGTAACCATGTATAAACGTAAGTAAGTAAATTTACTTACATGTTTCATTACCTTTGTAACTTGCTTAGCTATCAAAACTTTGGGGTCCAGTCCCTGGACCCATTATGTACCTCTAATCTTTTGACTACAGCCCACAGGATGGGTATGGGGTGCATAATAAAGATATCAAACTAACTAAACTGCCTACAGTGATAAAATTCATGCAGGTTGTAGAACTTAATGTAATTGCATGTTTTCACAATCTATTTAGATCTGCGAGTATTTACTTCTAGACATTTAGTAAGATTCATTGTGACAGTGTCTGGTTCATTTCTTAACATTCTAATGCCAAGTACACTCGTTTTTGATGGTTGAACAATGGATGACAGAGAATCAGTTACAATTAGGAGTCCCTTGATACATGGACCACAGTGCAAGGAGTATGGCAAACAGTTCTGTCTGAAGGGTGAGGCCCAGTTATTGGGTGCTCCAATTTTTTAAAGAGCCATCCTCTTATACACAGCCCGTCACCATATTGGTGCAGACCATCAACGAAATAATTTGGAGAAAATGTGCTGTTTGGCTAAATTAATACAGCTTAAGGCATCATGTCCAAGGTCGGAAGAACTTTCTCGAGCTATTATCAGCAGGGCAGCATAATCAATTAAGGACCTAACATAGGCTATGCATCCTTCTCGCGATTCTCATTAGCACCATAGTTGGGGTTGTAGCCACAAGCTTTAAGAGCATTTAGCCTATCTTTGCATTTTATTTAGTTGTGGTATAGTGGATTTGGTAGGGTACATCTACACCAAGATATCTGTAAGTTTTAACGTAGCTAATGTTTTCACCCTACAAATAGATGTGTGGGGGATGTCGTTTCTTGTTAATATCTTTTTTTAGAGGAAGATATTATGAGGCCTAGTCGATTACAAATTGCTTGAACTCATTAAGAACGGTACTCATCTTTTTATGCCCTGTTGTATGGATCATGATGTTATCAGCATAGCTATAGCTATATTTTAGGCAAGGCAGGTAGAGCATTTAGGAGGCATTAATCAGAATATTAAATTGCATGGGACTGAGAACTCCTCCCTGCGTGTACCTAGGACATTTCTTTGACTCCTTCTAAAGCCTTGGTAGAGGACAGAGGAACTCTGTTTGACAGGTATCTATTATCCAGAAGAGGCTCCACCAATTTCATTTTAGCTAGTTCATTGAGTATAACAGTTCTTTCACGATATCAAATGAGATTTTAGATCAAGAAATGTGGTAAAACTAGTAGAGGTGTGTGCGTGAAAAGGTGGAGATACAATTCTGCACACTCTTACCTTTCATGAACCCATGGGGAGGGAGAGTTGGTGTCTGATTCTATAGTACAGTCTGTTAAGTATCATTCTTTCAAAAATTTTACAAAGACATCTAGTTAAGAAGATCGGTCTAAATGTATCAGGCTGTTGGGGCTTAGGGATAGGCACAATGAGACTATTGGTCCAGGAAGTAGGAAGACTCCCTCAATGTAACTGGTATTATACGAGTGCCAACAAAGAATTATTAGGCACGTGCTTGGGAGTTCCTCTCCAGGAGCAGTTGATCGACCTTTAGTTAATGCGTTATCTAATTCATACTCGGTGAAGAGGCAATCACTCTCATCAATATTTTGGCTCATGAAATTAATCAGTTTCAACATTTCTTCAGAAGCACTCTCTAAGTTTTTTCTAATATGAGATGGCAGGTTTTCATGCCTGGAGATTTTGGACCAGTCATTTATAAGGTCATTTGCTTTTTCAAGTGGAAAGGGATGAGCAACATTGCCAGTCTTTTTCCTGGTTATATTATTTATACCTTTCCATGCCAGACTTAAAGGGGTAGACCTATTTAATCTAATCCACTAACGAATTGTTCCCATTCCTGTTGCCTAAGTTCTTGCTTTCTATTTCTTGTATTTGTTAGTGCAGCTTGGAATGTTCTGAGTCTGGGGTTCTACCTCATGGTATGCTTTACAATCCTCCTAGCTGCATGTGTTAGATGCCTAGCTGTGGCTCATTATAATATTTACATTGGTTTTATTGTCATTTCTAGTGGAAAGTTTATGTTTTCTTGTGAGTTCATTACATTTGTAACTTGTGAGTTCATTACCTTTGTAGCTTATGAGTTCATTACCTTTGTAACTTGTGAGTTCATTACCTTTGTAACTTGTGAGTTCATTACCTTTGTAACTTGTGAGTTCATTACCTTTGTAACTTGTGAGTTCATTACCTTTGTAACTTGCTCAGCTATCAAAACTTTGGGGTCCAGTCCCTGGACCCATTATGTACCTCTGTAATCTTTTGACTACCGCCCACAGGATGGGTATGGGTGCATAATAAAGATATCAAACTAACTGTATTTAGCTCCTTGGTTGCTGGAGATTGACAGTTGTGAGTCTTGGAAGTGATCAGTTAGATCATCAACTATGACAAGTCATGCATCGTATATGATGTATTAAATCCAAGGCACAGATCTAGTATACCTCCATATATGTGAGTGGGCTCAGTAGTGCCTACAATACGAACATTATCATGCTCATTTAGAAATTTCACTAGTTTAGTTCCATTGGTGTTTGTTATAGACCCACCAATATTCTTATGCCTGGCATTAAAGTCTCCAAGTATGAGGGTAGGTTCACTATTGATGTGATCTGGTAAAGCATCAGCTCGAAGCTGGTTTGCTGGGGCATAAAGATTAAAAATGTTTATAGAAAAATCGCCTGCGTATACTCTGACACCATGATACTGCATGTTTACTCGACTCTGCAGGGTAAGGAGTGAGTGTGGCAAGTTCTTTCTGACATACATCACACAACAGTTGGTTGACCTTAAGTTATAAGCTGCATATCCAGACAACTTTGGTGGAGGTACTCCTTCTTTCAGTTTACATTCCTGCAAACAGATGACATCAATATTCTTGGTTGCACTAATATGATGTAAGTCAGGCAACCGCTTCCTAATAGAAGCAATGTTCCATGAAAAAAATTGTAATCTATCCATTGTAGTGAGTTATTACAATCTCTTGTTCTAGAGGACAAACAGAATGCAGATGTTATATACACAGACTTTGCAAAAGCCTTTGACAAGTGTGACCATGGTGTGATAGCACACAAAATGCGTGATAAAGGAATAACAGGAAAAGTTGGTAGATGGATCTATAATTTCCTAACAAGTAGAACACAAAGAGTAGTAGTCAACAGAGTAAAGTCTGAAGCAGCTAATGTGAAAAGCTCTGTTCCACAAGGCACAGTACTCGCTCCCATCCTGTTCCTCATCCTCATATCGGACATAGACAGGGATAAAAGCCACAGTGCCGTGTCTTCCTTTGCAGAAGACACCCGAATCTGTATGACAGTGTCCACCGTTGAAGACACTGCAAGACTCCAGACATAAACCAGACATAAACCAAATCTTTAAATGGGCTGCAGAAAACAATATGAAGTTCAATGAGGAGAAATTTCAATTACTCAGATACGGAAAACGTGAGGAAATTAAAATCTCATCGGAGTACAAAACTAATTCCAACCACACAATAGAGCGAAAAACTAATGTCAAAGACCTGGGAGTGATCATGTCAGAGGATCTCACCGTCAAGGACCATAACACCGTAGCAATCGCATCTGCTAGAAAAATGACAGGATGGATAATGAGAACCTTCAAAACCAGGGATGCAAAGCCCATGTTGACACTTTACAAATCGCTTGTTCTATCTAGGCTGGAATATTGCTGTACACTAACTGCACCTTTCAAAGCAGGTAAAATTGCTGACCTTGAAAATGTGCAGAGAACCTTCACGGCACGCATAACTGCGATAAACCACCTCAATTACTGGGAACGCTTGAAGTTTCTAAACCTGTACTCCCTAGAACGCAGGCGGGAGAGATACATTGTTATATACACGTGGAAAATTCTCGAGGGATTAGTACCAAACTTACACACGAAAATCACTCCCTACGAAAGCAAAAGACTCGGCAGGCGATGTAACATCCCCCCAATGAAGAGCAGGGGTGCCACTAGCACGTTGAGAGACAACACAATAAGTGTCAGGGGCCCAAGATTTTTCAACTGCCTCCCAGCATACATCAGGGGGATTACCAACAAACCCCTGGCTGTCTTCAAGCAGGCACTGGACAGGCACCTAATGTCAATACCTGACCAGCCAGGCTGTGGTTAGTACGTTGGACTGCTTGCGGCCAGCAGTAACAGCCTGGTTGATCAGGCTCTGGTCCAACATGAGGCCTGGTCACAGACCGGGCCGCAGGGGCGTTGACCCCTGGAATTCTCTCCAGGTAAACTCCAGGTAATAAGGTGGTAAGACTATTATGCTTTGCCTACAGTGTGCAGACACTTAAGAGCAAATAGCATAGTTTGTACATGCTTATCTTCAGAACCTTTATTTCTAAGCATTTTCCGGCAAATTGGCAGCCAGTTCCAAGGCAACTTTTGAAGCCAAGAGTCATTGGCTTCTTTCTTACAAATGGCTTGAAATTGAACCGAGATTGTTGATGCACTTTTGACATCATCAACGCACTCAGGAGCATCATCTTGACTACATATATTTATTAAACTTGTCAGCATCTGTTCAAGATGCTCAATTTTTTTTTTGCAAGTTTGTTATAATTTGAGGAAGGTCAGGCGAATCAAATGCCTCTCCAGAGGAAGGCTCTTCTGAATTAGTTCTTTCTGTAACATCTATAACCTTAACAGGTACCTTGGTTAAATCAGTGTTCTTTGTTGGTGCCTGTGACATGACTACCTCATCATTCATTGCGGGTGGGTCCTGTGCATCTGACTCATCTCCAGCTTCCAGGGGGGTTGCATGTGTGGTGTCCGTCAGACTGTTGGAGATGTGTGTATTGGGAGGAGTGACATGCTTATCCCCAAATTCAGGTGGATGCATAGGTATGGGTGGTAAACTATCAGTAGTTCCACATGTGCTAGCAGGGTTGGCTAGCTCCTCCACAATTGGTGTGTGTGATGGCACTTTGGTATCACCAGAATCATTTGCAGGGAGGTTGGACTCGTCCACACTTTGCAGAGGTTCAGTCTCAGATCTGGTTGTGGTAGACTGGATGGCCTCGTCCTCAAATGCCATTAAAGGACTGTTGTCATTTTTACGTCGAAGGTTGTTTGGGTTCCGACTGCAGTCCTTATGGGAAACTGTAACCCCTTCTACTTTACAGTTAATACACTTATATTTTTGGCTGTCAAGACCTACTGTGCATTCTCTAGTGGAATGTTTCCCCGCACACTTACCACACCAAGAATGTAGTATTCCACAGGCTACTGCAACATGGACATAGTGCTGGCATTTGTAACACCTACGTTGAGGGGGTAGGTACACTTCGATGGGTAGGAAACGTAGACCAGAGACCCACATAAACGATCATTTTGACAACGAAATATGGATCCCAGGTTATAAACTATTCAGATGCGACAAACTAAACAGGCAACAAGGAGGGGGGGGGTTGACCTGTACGTCACAGAGTCGCTCATTTGCTCAGAACTACTAAACACCTCAAATGATGTAGTTGAAGTTTTGGTGGTAAAGATTGAAAACCAAAACCTTGTCATTGTGGTTGTATACAAGCCTCCAGATGCAACTTCCCAGCAATTCCAGGAGCAGCTTTTGAAAACTGACCACTGTCTGGAAAATCTCCCACCTCCTGCCCTAAACATCTTACTACTGGGAGATATCAACTTGAAACACCTAAAATGGAGTATAGCAAACAATGTTTTAGCCCAGGAGGCAGCTCAGATGAAAATTCACACATACACGAACTATTAAATCTCTGCACCAAATTCACCTTAAACCAGCAAATATTAGAGCCTACAAGACTAGAAAATACGCTGGACCTCATCCTCACTAACAACAATGATCTGATACGTAATATAACCGTATCAAAGACAATACACTCAGATACAACATAATAGAGGTACAGACATGTATGCACAGGGCTCCTGACCAGCAAAATGTGATCAGTCGGGAAGGTCTCTTCACAAAAATCAATTTCAATAACAAAAACATACAATGGGATCAAGTTAACCATGTCCTAAATGAAACATGCTGGGAAGGTATCCTAAACAACACGGATCTGAACATTTGCCTAGAAAAAATTAATTCTGTGGTTCTTGAGATCTGCTCAAGACACATTCCATTAAGAAAAAGAAAGAGAAGATGTAAACTAGAAAGAGAGAGACGCTCCCTATACAGACGAAGGCGAAGAGTCACAGAGCTGCTGAGAGGGGCCAATATATCTGAAATACGAAGGGAGGCACTGGTTAATGAAATTGCAAATATCGAACTTAAGCTGAAGGAATCTTACAGGAGACAAGAATCACAGGAAGAACTAAAAGCCATAAAGGAAATTAAAAAAAAAAAGAAAATACTTCTTCTCTTATGCCAAATGTAAGGGAAAAACAACGTCCAGTATTGGGTCCTTGCTTAGGCGGGATGGGACATACACAGATGACAGCCAAGAAATGAGTGAGATATTAAAGTCCCAATACGACTCAGTGTTCAGCGAGCCGCTGCCCAGACTAAGGGTCTACAATCCAAATGAATTCTTTATGAACGAAACCCAAAATTTGGTCATCTCAAAAATCTCAGCTATTATCCTAACTCCACAAGACTTTGAAAAGGAAATAAATGACATGCCCATGCACTCTGCCCCAGGCCTAGACTCATGGAACTCCGTGTTCATCAAGAATTGCAAGAAGCCCCTGTTGCATGTCTTCATCATTCTATGGAGAGGGAGCATGGACACAGGGGTCATCCCACACCCATTAAAAACAACAGACATAGCCCCACTCCACAAAGGTGGCAGTAAAGCAATTGCAAAGAACTACAGACCGATAGCACTAACATCCTATATCATAAAAATCTTTGAAAGAGTTCTAAGAAGCAAGATCGCCAACCACCTAGATACACATCAACTACACAACCCAGGGCAACACGGGTTTAGAGCAGGTCGATCCTGCCTGTCCCAGCTACTGGATCACTATGACAAGGACCTGGATGCTGTAGAGGATAAACAAAATACAGATGTTGTATACACAGGCTTTGGAAAAACATTCGACAAGTGTGACCATGGTGTAACAGAGCACACAAAATGCGTGATAAAGGAATAACAGGAAAAGTTGGTAGATGGATCTATAACTTCCTGACAAATAGAACACAAAAAGTAATAGTAAACAGAGTAAAGTCCCAGGCAGCTACGGTGAAAAGCTCTGTTCCACAAGGCACAGTACTCGCTCCCATCCTGTTCCTCATATCTGACATTGACAGAGATGTAAGCCACAGCTTCGTGTCTTCCTTTGCAGATGACACCTGGATTGCCATGGCAGTGATCTCCATTGAAGACACCACAAGACTTCAAGCGGACATCAACCAAATCTTCAAATGGGCCACTCAAAACAATATGAAGTTCAACGAGGAGAAATTTCAACTATTCAGATATGGAAAACTTGAGGAAATTTAAAATGTATCAGGGTATATGACAAATTTTAACCATACAATAGAGCTAAAAAGTAATGTGAAGGACCTGGGAGTGATAATGTCAGAGGATCTCGCCTTCAAAGACCACAACAATTTATCTACCGCATCTGCTAGGAAAATGATAGGATGGATAATGAAAACCTTCAAAACTAGGGATGCCAAGCCCATGATGATTCTCTTCAAATCGCTTGTTCTCTCTAGGCTGGAATATTGCTGTATACTAATGGCCCCCTTCAAGGCTGGCGACATTGCTGACCTGGAGATTAGATTTTAGATTTTGCCACCGAAGTGGCTAGTTTATTGTGCACCCCATATCCATCCTGTGGACGGTAGCGCAAGAGCATATGGATACACAAAAGGCCTAGGCACTAGGCCCCAAAGGGGTTAACAATTGTACATTTGGGTTTATATCTACATTTCAATTATCTGTTA
Organism: Cherax destructor; assembly: GCA_009830355.1. Classification (NCBI taxonomy): domain Eukaryota; kingdom Metazoa; phylum Arthropoda; class Malacostraca; order Decapoda; family Parastacidae; genus Cherax; species Cherax destructor. The sequence goes on from WNWK01046439.1 coordinate 12,622, forward strand.
CAAGCAAATTTAGGAAATTTGCTTATTACAATTGGTATCTTATTTCATGAATAAGATATCTTGACATGTCACATAGGTTATTATACTGTCTATCTCTGTATTCCTCAATAAGTGCACAATTAAGCACATAGTGTTCAAGACAGTGACCATATGCCTGATCACATAATTTGCATTTAGTTTGATCATCATCTGTGATGATCAAACTAAATGCAAATATGATCAAATGTCTATCTTGAACACTGTGTGCACTTAGGAAATAGAGATAGACAGTATAATAACCCATGCAAAGAACTTTCACGGCACACGTAAGTACAATAAGGCACCTAAATTACTGTGAACAGTTGAAGGTCCTTGATCTGTATTCCCTGGAATGCAGGCGAGAGAGATACATGATAATATACACTTGGAACGTCCTGGAGGGATTGCTACCAAACCTGCACACGAAAATCACTCCCTATGAAAGCAAAAGGTCGGCAGGAGATGCAACATTCCCCCGATGAAAAGCAGGGGCGCCACGAGTACACTGAGAGACAACACAATAAGTGTCCAGGGCCCAAGACTGTTCAACTGCCTCCCAGCATACATAAAAGAGAATACCAATAGACCCCTGGCTGTCTTCAAGAAGGCGCTGGACAGGCACCTAAAGGCAGTACCTGACCAACCGGGCTGTGGTTCGTGAGTTGATCAGACCCTGACACACCATGAGGCTTTGTCTCAGACCCAGCCGCGGGGGCGTTGAACCCCAAAACCCTCTCCAGGTAAACCTTACACCTGCTGTCACTGTTCACCTAGCAGTAAGTAGGTACCTGGATGTTGGTCGAATGGTGTGGGTCGCATCCTGGGGACAAAATTAACCTAAGTTGCGAGAAATGTTCTACATAACCAGAGACTTTCCATATAGCATTTCATTGATGTCAGCTATGGAAAAGGAGGAGAAGATGTAAACTAGAAAGAGAGAGGCGCTCCCTATACAGGCGAAGGCAAAGAATAACAGAGCGGCTACAAGAGGCCAATATATCTTAAATACGTAGGGAGACACTGGTCAGAGAAATAGCAAACATCGAATTAAAACTAAAGGAATCTTACAGGACTCAAGAAACGCGGGAAGAACTAAAAGCCATAAATGAAATTGAAAGAAACCCAAAGTATTTCTTTTCTTATGCCAAAACAAAGTCGAGAACAACATCCAGTATTGGGCCCCTACTAAAACGAGATGGATCCTACACAGATGACAGCAAGGAAATGAGTGAGTTACTAAAGTCCCAGTATGACTCAGTTTTTAGCGAGCCGCTAACCAGACTGAAAGTTGAAGACCTAAATGAATTTTTTATGAGAGTGCCACAGAACCTGGTAGATGCAAGCCTATCTGACATTTTAGCATAAAATGACAGTTTAGCATAATCTATTGTTCCCAAGTCTAGTTATAGAATCACATTAATTCCTATGATTACAGGCATTGATCCTGATATCAACCTATTATTAAATGACTTACACGACTCCAACAGCAATTGTAACTATTACACAGCTGATCAAGCAAAGACATTACTCAGAGCCAACAATAACTTAACTATCTTCAATTACAATGTTAGATCTTTGAGCAAACATTATGATGACCTCACAGCACTACTCCAATCCCTACAGTCCAATATGTCAATCATCACACTCACTGAGACCTGGCTAAAGCCTGATACTACA
>WNWK01046440.1:0-14315 GCA_009830355.1 Cherax destructor
GTTTGGGGGGGAAAATACAGTCCCGCACTCTGAAGGGGGTGAGGATTTACAGTCCCGGAAGTGGAAATACAGTGCCTGCACTCTGAAGGATGGTGAGATGTTACAGTCCTGGAAGTGGGAAGTACAGTGCCTGCACTCTGAAGGATGGGTAGGATGTTACAGTCCTGGAAGTGGGAAGTACAATACCTGCACTCTGAAGGATGGTGAGGGAATTACAGTCCTGGAAGTGGGAAATACAGTGCCTGCACTCTGAAAGGGTGGTGAGGATGTTACAGTTATGGAGGTGGGATACAATACCTGCACTCTGAAGGATGGTGAGGGTGTTACAGTCCTGGAAGTGGGAAGTACAGTGCCTGCACTCTGAAGGATAGGTGAGGATGTTACAGTCTGGAGGTGGGAAGTACAGTACCTGCACTCTGAAGGATGGGTGAGATGTACAGTCCTGGAGTGGGAAGTGCAGACCTGCACTCTGAGGATGAGTAGGATTTACAATCCTGGAGGTGGATGTCAATGCCTGCACTCTGAAGGGTGGGTGGGATTTACGTCCTGGAGGTGGAAAGTACAGCCCTGCACTCTGAAGAATTGAGGGTTTCAGCCTGGGGGGGGAATAAATACCCGAACCTGAGGAGGGAGGGTTTAAATCCTGAGGTGGGGAAATACAAAACCCCCCTCTGAGGGTGGGTAGGGATTTACAGTCCCCGGAGGGGGGAAACACTGCATTGAGGATGGGTGGGATTTACAGTCTGAGGTGGGGAAATACAATACCGCAATTGAGGATGGTGGATGTTACAGTCCTGGGGGTGGGGAAAAAAAGCACCTGAGGAGGGAATGACAGCCCGGAGGGGAAGCAAACCTGCACCTGAGGGGGGTAGGTTTACAGTCCCGGGGGGTGGGAAAACAGGCCCGCACTCTGAAGGGGGTGAGGGTTTCAGTCCCCGGGGGTGGGGAAACAGTCCTGACTCTGAAAAAATGGGAGGATCTACAGTCCCGGAAATGGGAAAACAGGCCTGATCGAAGGGTAGGAGGGTTTAAATCCCGGAGGGGGAAAATACAAACCTGCACTCTGAAGGGGTGGGTGGGAATTTCCAGCCCCCGGGGGTGGAGTACTACCCACTCTGAAGGGTGGGAGGGTTTACATCCCGAGGTGGGAAGAAGGGCCCATTGAAATTTGGGGGATTACAACCTGGGGTGGGGGGTACAGTCCCACCCCGAAGGGTGAGTGAGGGTTTAAACCTGGGGTGGAATACAATACCCCACCTGAAGGACTGCCTATGTATCCAAAACTTCCTAGCAAATGTGATGCATGAAATCCTGTCTCTGTCCACCTTGTCGATTCCTCTCGGTATTTTATATGTTGTTATCATGTCCCCCTGTCACTTACCCCCCTCCAGTGTGGTCAGGTCGAGTTCTCTCAACCTCTCCTGGGGGGGTTTTTTTTTTTTTTTTTTGCAAAAAAGTCATGGTGGTCTGGGGGTAGGGCTACTGCCCATGGAACAGTGGCCCTCCCCCTAGACCACTCCTGTGGAATTCCTGTGTGTAAAACATAGCCATTAATAAAGATATCCACAGAATCTAAATATTCCTTTACTTTATTTTTTTGGTTTTTCCCAAAACTATTCCATTTAAAGAAGTTTTTTTTGAGGGTTTTGGCGGGGCTTCATAAAGTGATAGTAAAGCTCTACAAAGAAAAAAACATAGGTTAAAAAAGAAGGTTTGTTTTGCACCATGCTTGTCTACCATACCGGGGGCAACACCTGCCATCGTACACAAAAAACACTTCTCTGCAGATGGCAGTGAAACGTTTCTCATTAGCTCTAAACCACATAAATAATGCAGTTACATGAATAGAACATGTTACCACGTGTGTGTGTGTGTGTGGGCAACACTATGTGAAAGATTATACACACCCCCTGCATACTGTACACGCCCCATGTGTACCAAAATAAACCAAGTGTGTACCATACACCCCTATGTGTCAGCCCCAAAGTATTGTTACAAATTAAAAAATTTTTAATGGCAATCCAGTGTTGACATGATGTAACACCAGACGTCCACAACATTCAATGTTTATTTTCACTGGGAGACGTTTTATTGCTTTCTATGTAGTGATTTTTTTTACAGTTTTTTCTCAGGCAGCTGACCTGCAGGAATCCTGGTCTATAGCGGGTCCATGACTGCCACAGTTTTGGGAGATCTACTCCCCTTTTTGGAACCAGCATGTGGGGTTCAGACTGCTCTTCCTGGTGAACATTGTGCCACATTCCTCGCATTCAACTTTTTTCTGCCGCTGTGCATAAACATGTGGGTGTTGAGGCTGCTTTTCCTGGTGAATCTTTTCCCACACTTGTGCCCGAATTTCTTCTCGCCGCGGTGAGCCAGCCGGTGAATGTTGAGGCTGCTCTTTCTGGTAAACAAACCGCCACACTCATTGCACTCAAACTTCTTTTCTCCAGGTGTGTGATTGAATGAGTATTGAGGCTGTTTTTCCCAGTGAATCTACTTCCACATTCATCGCACCGTATTTTTTTTCCCCGCTGTGCACCACCCCGGGGTTTCGGGGCTCTTTTCCGGGGGAAGAGCTTGCACACACCTCCGGGGGCATACCTTTTTTTCAATCACTGTAGGTATGGCAGCTGTGGTAGTGACGCAGGCGAACCTCTTGTCCGGGATGGTGGTGACGGCAGGGGACACCGCCGGTCTGGACCAGCATGTGAGCCCCGAGATGGGCCGGGTGCGTGGCCAGGGGGCCGCTGCAGTCCTCACAGGCAAATTTTGTCCTCCCCCCCGTGCACAATCATCTGGGTGATGGTGTTGCTCTTGTAAACAAATTTTTTTCCCCACACTCTTCACACCTAAACATGTCTTCTCTCATTATTTACACACCCAAAAGAGGTCAGCTCGAAAATTTGGAAAGATGTGTGTACGGAAAGACAAATTGAATGCAATAAAGACTTGTCACCTTACCAAACACCCTGTTCCAGCATGTCTCAGGGAATTATCACTCACTGACGGGAGCACAAAATTCACAATCTTGCAAATGAATCACAATATTTTTTTCTCACCTCCATTTCACATAATTTTAAGCAGCGCCATTATGTTTCAGTTCATTACTCAAGTCTTTCTGTCGGTTCTTTGATAAATCATTTTTCTCTCATACTCTCAGGATTAATTATGAGACTGGAAGTTTAGATGGAAAAACAGGAGATCGGGTCCCTCACTCGAGAGCTAAAAAGACCCACACAGATTTAGTGCTTCTTGTGAAGATTTAATCTGAAAAACACACAACTGTGGACACGCTGAAAGCCAAGAAATCACCAGTGTAAAATTTATTTCAGATAAATTTGTTTCCCTCCAGTGTGAGTAGTTTGTAGCACCTTGTGAACCAGTGACGGCTTGGGAGACCCCTTTAATCTGAAAAAACAAGAATTATGAATTATTTATATATTATACCCATACAAGGCTAAGCATCCAATAAAAAAATTTTAATCATTTCCCATTTATGTTTCTACCATAAAGATAATCTCCACAAAACCCCTGACTCAGCCAGCATTTTCAAAATTACCATTAAAAAAAATCTTATCTCCTTAACACATCTCAGCACAAGCTAAATATGTGAAGACTATGCATGCACATTCTCAATGTTACAAACACATGCAAAACAAAACAGATCTATTCTCAATATCTGTTATCCTCCCCAAAAATTAAAATTGTGTCCCTTTTTTGTTAATAATCAAACCTGTAATTCCCCTTTTAAAGTTGTTAATGCCATATAGCATGAGTTAATAGGATATTCAATTCCCCTTTCATTCATTGTAAAACTCCCAAATTTATACAGTGGTACCTCGGGTTACGAGCTTAATTTGTTCCCGAAGGCTGTTCGGGGTGCCGATACTGAACGAATTTGTTCCCATCAGGTATAATTTAATTAGATTAGTCCCTTTCAGACCCCAAAAAAACACTTACAAAAGCACTTACAAAAATACACTTACATAACTGTTGAGTTTGGAGCAGTACGGAACCGGGGGCCATTGTACAGTGGACCCCCCCTAAAGAGCACCCCCGGGAAAACGTACAATTATATAAGTATAATATTGTAAGTGCTTTGGAAGTTTTTTGGGGGTCTAAACACTAACCTGCATGACATTATTTCTTGGAAATTCCCCTTTGAATGGCACTTGAGCAGGGTTCTGGGAAAGAATTTTGCTGTTAGGGGAGGGGTCCACTGTTTTTGGGGGTTTTATATGGAAACCCCCAAATTTTTTCACCTTTTATAAACATTGTATCATACTGAAATAAAATTATTATTATTATTATTATTATTATTATTATTATTTTTATGAATGTGAGATGAAGTCTTGATGTACAGTATATAAAATTATTATTATTATGAATGTAAGATGAAGTCTTGAGGTATATAAGGGTATATAATGCCGAAAGATGATGAATTAGACAATGGAACATCTGAGTAACTTTATTCTTTCAAATGTTTTGCCAACCAGTGGGTTGATCAGTACAATACAGAAGAGTGAAAAAAAAGATGAGGTAATTTAGTCCTCAACCTAGAAGCAGATGAGGTAATCAGTCCCTCAACCTAGAAGCATATGAGGTAATCAGTACCTCAACCTAGAAGCAGGGATTCAGTATCAGTCTTTATAAAACCAATGGATGGGAAACATCTAGACTGAAGATACCCAGGTATACAGCCATATACCCACATGTTGCTGCAAAATGTCTAATTCATCATGAGGTTTAGACATTATTAAACGAGATAAACTAGTTTTGTATATTGTACCTTTTCAGGTGGTCCTCGAATTAACGTGAGGTTACGTTGAAAACATCATAAGTTGAATATGAATGATATGATAAATAACTACTGTCACTGAATACGTAAGGGAGGGCCCTGCTTATACAGCAGGTTAGGTTCCAGGCTACTGCTGTACGGGGGGGCCCCCCATACAGCAGGTTAGGTTCCAGGCTACTGCTGAAAAAGAAAAAATTGCTGTAAAGTGATACATAGTTGTTGTTGTTGTTCAAATGCATATAAAAGCCTGATAACATGTTTGCACTATCATATATTGAGTAATAAAAGGCCTAGGCCAAAATTTCTTACCTTAACCCTTTCAGGGTCCAGAGGCCAAATCTCAGTGACAGCCGGGGGACCAAGGGGGAATTTTCCCAAAAAATATTTATATTTTTTTTTTTATGAAATGGTTGACAATTTTTTTCTGAAGATAATGAAAAAAAAAGATGAAATTTGATGGAAAATTGACAAAATTATGCTTCGCGAATTTTGCTGCATCAGCAATATTTACGCATAAGTGATTTTGCCGACTTTGACCCCCATTTTAGGCCGATTACTTTAATCCAGCCGACCAAATTCTTAGCTTTTTCCCACTAGTGTTACTTCTATTTTATCGATTGAGCACAAAAATCGCCCAGCAGTTTTTTTAACTACCCAATAAAGTGATTGGAAATTGATAATTTGGCCAATTTAACACAAATTTCAAAATATTCAAATTTAAAAAAATAGGGTCCAGAATAAACAATTCAGAGACTCCTGGCACTAAACTAACTTTTCCCTTTGTTTATTGGGTTACATTTTCAGGTTTTAAAAATGAATTACAATTTGTTTTTTTATTCACATAATAAATTTTTTATTCACCCCAAAAAAGAAAGATTTACTGTTATGCATTATTGTAATAATTGTATAAATAATATCAGCACATTCATAAACGTATATTAGACCCACCAGATTATGTGTATTGGGCGAGGGCGTCATTTGTTTACTCTTGAACATGGCAAAAATTGAACATTTCCGCTACTTTGAGCTCAGTTTCAAGCCATTTTCAGTACAAAAACCAATCAAAATCCTCTCTATTTCTGTAATATATCTTCCATTCTATCAAATGAAACCAAGAAATCACGAATACAACTGTAAAAAACATACAAAAAAACACCCAAAATTCCCCTGTTTTAATTCAAAATACAGTTGCCTTTTTTTTCATGGACTTCGCAATGTAGTAGTATTTGTTTTTTGTGGTGCAAAATTTTCCACATAGATGTATTCTCTCATATCTAGGTCCAAATTTACCACTTACAGCTTATCTGAGTGAGCTGAGACCAAAGGGGTAATTCCCCCCCGCTTGGGCCCAGGCTTCAAAGCCTAGAAATATGGGGCCGGGCCCTCAAAGGGGTTTAAAAAATTGTCGTGAATATATTTATTGTAGGAAGTCTGAATAAATGAAGATTGGGTATAATTGAAAAGGGTGCATTAGCCACATGCTGTAAAACGGGGCCTGCCTTAAATAAACAAATACAGTGGACCCCCCGGGTTTTGTCAAATTTTTTACAGAATGCTGTTTGAGTGCCGTTACCGAACGAATTTGTTCCCATAAGGACGAATGTAAAAAGGGGTTAGTCCACTTCAGACCCCAAAAATACACTCACAAAAATTGTTCGAGTTGGGAGCTGTATGAAATCTGGGGGTCCACTGTTTTAATTTTAAATAAGTAAATACTAGTAGACAGTGGACCCCCCCAGTTTCGTAAAAACTTCACTCCTGAAGTCTGCTCAAGGGCCCTTACCCAACAATTTACTCCCTTAAGGCAAAATGTTCGTAGGTTAGCCCATTTCAGACCCCCAAAATACACTTCCACAAGCACTTACAATATTATACTTACATAATTGTACGATTTCCCCGGGGGTTTTTTCCGGGGTCCACTGTACAGTGGACCCTCATTTTTTGGGGAAAATTTTTTTCCCGAATGCTGTTTGAGTGCCATTACCTAATGAATTTGTTCCCATAAGGAAAAAAAGTAAATTAGATTAGTTTTTTCCCCGCCCCCCCAAAAAACATTACAAAAGCACTTACAAAAAAAAACACTTACAAATTTTTTCGAGTTTGGAGGTAGAAAAAACCCCCGGGGTCCCCCTGTTTTGGGGGGTAAAAAATGAAAAAGTTTTGGACTTGCTCCCCTTTTAAAAGTTCGAAATTTTTTTTAAAAAATTTTTGGGGGAGCCACCCATGCATGCAAACTTGCTCCCATCATTGAAAAAATTTTTAAAAAAAAAAAAAAAATTGAAAAAAATAAGAATCTTTTTCAAAAATAATTAAACCAAAAGTGCAAAATTTATGGAAAGCTTAGGGGAATTACGCTCTCAAAAAGTTAGCGGTCGGGGGATATTTATGCACGGCGATTTTGCCCATTTTAAAACCCCCTTTACCAATTCCATTGTTCCAGGGATCAAACTCAAAAGCTGTTTCCCAAAAACCATTTTTTCATCGACTATACAAGAAACTGCCCATATACAGTGGTCCCCACTATGGGAATTAATTTTTTCCCCAGGAGCTATTCTTAACACAAATTTTTAAAAAATTCCAAAACCCTTTTTTTAAATAAGAAATAATGTAAATACAATTAATCCGTTCCCCCCAAAAAATATTGACATACTAAATAATAAAAAATTTATATATATATATATATATACATTTACTTACCTTTATTGAAGATTTAAAAATCTGGAAGATAGGGATGAGGGACAGGGGGGGAGTTAGTGGTTGGGGGGAATCCCTCCAAAAGAACTTCAGGTAAAAACCCCCTTTCTCTGGGTTCCCCCTTTTTGGTTTTTTTAATGCCACTAGGACCAGCTTGGGGTCATTTCCCCCCCTTCCTGGTGAAGTTTTTTCCACAGTCCTCTGTTTCGGGGACTCTTAAACACTTTCCTAAAAGAAAACATGGTTTCACTGAAGTGGTTGCACAGAAGGTTTTTTTTCCCCCAACTTGCTCAGGGGGTGTTTTTTCAACAAATGTCTGCAATTTTTTTCCCCACTTTGTACACATCCCCCTTTAAGCACTGAAGAAGGCCCCCTCCTTCTCTCTCTCCCCCCCCCTCCTTTGAAGCAATAACCTCAGCTGTCCCCCTGTTGCTGCCCAGATAAATTTCCCTTTGCAGCTCTTCAGTTTTAGCTCTACCCTGTCCCCCCTCCACCAACTCTTCCACACCCCCCACCACCCCCCCCCAAAAACCCCGGGTTTTTCCCCCCAATGCCACAATATCTTCCACAACAGGCACAGGGTCGTCAGGGTCAGGGTCAGCCTCAAATCCTTCAAAATCCCTCTTTTCAACACAAGGGGGCCCAAAAGTGGTCTCCAAGCAGAGTTGAAGTCCTGGAAGTCACCCCCCCCAAACCTTGCCTATAAGGCCTATGCAAGGGAACATTTGAAGTGATCTTTCCAGAATTTGGGGGGTCAATGAAATGCCTGAGGTCACATCAAAGTTTTTCTGAAACATTTTTTTTGGTTTTACAGTTTCTTAAAGTTTGCACTGACCTGCTTCCATGGGCTGGATGAGAGGAGTGGTGTTAGGAGGCAAGAACTTCACTTTGATGAAATTGAATTTCCCCCAAAAAACCCCTTTTTTCCCAAATTGGAGGGGTGAGCAGGAGCATTGTCCAGTACCAGGAGGCACTTAGTGGAAATTTTTTTTTTCCCAGGAGGTATTTCTTCACAGGGGGGCCAAACACCCCAGTCAAGCATTCCTTGAAAAAGTCCTTAGTGACCCATGCTTTTAGTGTTAGCCTTGCAATGCACGCACAAATTATTCCTGTTAACATTGTGTTTCAAAAAAGGCTCTGGGATTTTCGGGCGTGATACACCAGTAAAGGCTTCATTTTAAAACACCACTGGCGTTGGCAAAATCATAAGAGTTAGCCTGTCTTTCAAAAGGCGTGCCCCCTTTTGGCAGTCCCTTTTTTCCCCTTTTGAGTAATGAAGGTCCTGTTTGGCTTTTTTTTCCAAAACAGGCCTGTTTCATAAAAAACACTTGTTGGGGGGGGGGAAATTTTTCCCTCTCAAACCCCTTAAATTCACTCAAAAATTTTTTTTGCTGCACGTTTGTCTGAGCTGGTTCCCCCCCCATGCCTCACAACACTGTGTATGCCACTAATTTTTTTTAAAACCCCTCAAACCACCCTTTTTTCTGGCTTTAAAATCCCCCTCCCTCACCACTGGTTCCAGGCATTGTCTTGACAAGATTTTCGTGCAACTTCCTTCCCTTTTTTACAAATTATCACCATGGGAAATAAAAGTGGCCCCCCCCTTTTAAAGAAAAACTTCATCCCAGAAGCCTGCTCAAGTGCCATTCCCCCCCAATTTTTTTCCTTAAGAAATAATGTCATGTAGGTTGGTCTTTTTCCCCGACCCCAAAAATACACTTCCACAAGCACTTGCAATATTATACTTACATAATTGTATGTTTTTTTGGGGGGTTCTTTTGCCGGGGTCCACTGTACTATCACCTGCTAACTGTTTATTTTTATCCACACCATCAACAACTTCTCAACCTCATCCACTGTTTTCGATCTATTTTTCATTAACAATAATTTGGAAGATGATACTTTTTTTCCCAAAAAAAAATGGTTCAGTAAATGATGACCCCCCTGGGAAAAAAAATTTCCCTTTTGGGGTGCATACCGTCCCCTTTGGGGTGGCACAACGCTCTACCCCAAATCGATGTGCCATTTTTTACCAGTGAGTGAGCTCCACTGTTATGTTATTTTTCCTTATTTTATCATCAAGGTTCTACATGTACTAGTGGGGGGTTTAAAATTTAAACCCCTTAACTGTCCAAACGTATAAAATACGTTTTTCTCCCCCCGCGCTCCAATCAGTGGTCCCCCGACTTACGATATTTTTTCATTCCAGAATGCTGTTAAATTTTCCATTACCAAACAAATTTATCTCCTTAAGAAATGTTGTAAAATAGACTAGTCCTTTTTTTGACCCCCCAAAAAATTTTTCTTACAAAAGCATTTAAAAAAAAAAATTACATAAAAGGGTGAGTTTGGGGACCATCGTAAGTCGAGGTACCACTGTATTTTGTAAAAAAAATTTTTTTTTTTATAGGAATAAAAAAACGCATTCTTACAAGTTTTATAGCATAAAAATAAAAAAAAAAATTTTTATCAGTACTTACCGAGATAAGGCCACGAAGTTGGCACTTAATCACCTGACAGCAAACATGGAGCTCTGCCGCTTGCAGAAAATCCCATATTTACCGTTTTCTTCCATTTTTTTTTTTTTAAAATTCTGGGTTTTTTTTATGATATCAATATCTTGTATTTTAAAATTTTTTTATTTCAATGCCAATTGTTGTTTATACACCAATATTATGTAAGAAATTATTATCATACTGACAAAAACACACATGTAAAACTGATAGGTGATTTTTTTACACCTTGCTGAATCACATTCTATTATCTACAACTATATACAAGTATTTACATGTTCCATTTTTGTTTCTAGAAGTCCACAATTGATGATACTCCATGAAGCATGGATTCATACAGAGTGCCACCCACACTGGTGACATATAAATCGTGTGTCCTTCCGCTTTTGGGGGCCCCCTTTTTTGGGGGGGCACACAAAAACCCCCCTTTTTTTGGGAATGCTTCTTCTTTGGGGTAGGTGGTATTGGTACCAGGTAGTGACATTTAAAAAGGGGTGATTGGGGTGGGATTTCCCCCCCAAAGGCTGTGGTTGTGGTTGGGGTTTGGGGGGGCATGTCGCTGGGGGGGTGGTATAGGTGTTGTACCATACTTTCTTACTATCTGTTTTATGACATTCAGGGGGAATTTCTGCGAAATGTTGTCATTGTCCAGTTTTTTTTTTCAATATTGAATGCATTGAGCATTGCAATATCTACAAGGTGGAAAAACACTTTTATATACCATTTGGGGGCTTCTACGCCCCAGTCAACAAACCCTATCATCATGTCACACTTGTCAACTAGTCGCATATTGTTCGTATAGTCAACAACAGCAGCTGGCTTTAAAAATATATTCATTGGTGTCCCTGTTCCTTTGTCTTTTTTTTACCATCTCGTTTCTATGGATGGTTGACAGCAATGAAAAGTCCGTTTGTCATGCCCATCAGTGCCATGATGTCATTGGTGTGTTTGGGGACTGCACCACCCAAAAATGCCTCCAATGAACCTTGGCATATGTTTTCTTTTCCCCCTCACTGTTCCACATATATAATTTTTGTTCACCGTAGGAAATCAGCAAGCATAGGGCTTGTTTTAACAGTTGTCTTTTAAAAGATGACCTTTGGGGGATGGCTCCATCATCTTGGAACAACATCCCCGGGGAAAAGCCCAACATCCGCCTGATATCATCGAGTGTTTTTTTCCCCCGGGGTATACAATGACACCCCAAAACAAGACCTGTCTCATAGTCACACATAAAAAAAAATTTTAAAACCCCCAAAAGGGGTTTCTTTTTTCTTGGTATATTTGCTTGAATGACAGGCGCCCCCTTTAAAAGTAAAGGGGGCTCATCGACAACAATGTTCTTGAAGGGTTTGGGGAGGCACTGAATTTCTGTTAATACATAAACACTTCCCTTTTTTTGTATAGAAGGTCATTTCTGTTTTCCCCCATTCCTGTCTGAAAATGCAACATTGTGAACAGAGTAATCTGTTGCGGGGGGAAAAGGGGGGCACGGAAGACAGGAGTACTGATAAAGTAGTCTGTGGACCAGTACTGTGGTATAGGGGTTTTATGTATGTGGCATAAGCATCACAGTGCCAAGGAATAAATACATTTCAGCCAAGTTGTATCTTTTTCCCTCCCCAGGGGTGACGATTCTGAAACCCGTGTGTTGTCCATGATATAGCGGTAATAATTGTTCATCTGGGTCACTATCAAGTTCATTATAGGCTTGTCAAAGTACAACTGGAAAAAAATCTAACCCCTGTAGACTCATTCGTTTGGGGCATTCTGGCAGGATGACTTCCCATCAAAAACCCCAAAAAGGGGGGGGGACGAATACACTTTTGTGTCCAGTTCCACTCCACGGTCACATGGGCAGGGTGGGGGTGTGGCATGGGGCGGGGGGAGCAAAGGGGGGACAGGAGGGAGGCAGCACATGGTTGACCCGGGGGGGCCCGGGGTGTCCTTTGTCTGTCCACCCCCCCGGGGCCCCCTTTTGGGGGAGGCACCGTGCCACCCAACACTACCTCCTCCTCCCCTCCCCCCTCCCCCCCTCCCAGCATATTCACCTTCACGATCACTTTTTTTATCAGTCGCCGGGGTTTTAGATCGTGACCTGCCACGACCCCCCGGGGGCTGATATGGCACACTACCAGAACGTAGGCAACGCGCCTAAAATACGCTTTACTGGTGAATAATAAAAAAAACCCCATCACTAGACGAAATCATCTATTGGCATAAAATCAATCTCATCATCAAAAAACATCACTTTCACTATCACTAACACAGCGGGAAAATGATAGTTTCCTTTTTAAGTTTTTTTTGGGGAACACTGGCCACCCAGAGGTGCTTGGCCCAGGGTCCTTTGTGTGGCCCACACTGGCCACCCCAGAAGTGCTTGGTTTTGGGGGGGGGGGGGGGGGCCACACCCCGGGCCCCCCAAAGTGCTTGGCTGAGGGGGATGGTGTGGCCATACTGGCCACCCCAGAAGAGCCTTTTAGGGTCATCTGGGTTATGTGGAAAAATTTTTACTAATTCCTTTTTTTATTAGTGGCCAAATCGGTGTCAAATTCACTAAACTCAAGTTTTTTAACACTTTTCCTCAAATAGTAGTGTTAATACAACGGGGGGGGAATCACGAAAAGGGGGGGGCCATAATGTTGACCCAAGATGGAGCTGAATGTAACTGGTGCTACCATACGGTACCCAGGCGTGGATTTTTTTTATACAGCGCCCCTGAGTGCGCAGACCCCCCCTTTTCATGTCTAGGCCGCCAAGCCTATCGCGCCAAATTTGAAGCCAGGAAAAATAAAACGTATATACAGTAAAAAAGTCATTTAGCATGAGATTATGTTGCACGTTACCGGTAAATTTTCGATTTAAGATTTGCGGCACATTATCATCTTAAAACGTAAAGATGATATTACACGGCGGAGGGGGAAAAAATTTTTAGCGATGGTTATTTACTGCCTAAGAATCCTCATGCTTTGAGGAAAAGGGAATTTGTTTTTCCTTCCTAAACTGTAAGTTTATTCCCGATACACGGGGGCCCGGAGCTGAGTCTCACCCCTGCAACCACAATTAGGTGGGGACAGTTACATACATTATCATACATACCATAGTTAGAGAACCTAGGATAACCCAAGTCAGTCAATGGAAATACTGTCACTCTGACTTTTGGGTTATCCTGGGTTTCTACACATAGCTGCTATGTATGTAACTGTATCTGTATACCTGAATAAACTTACTTACAGTTGGGGGAAAGGGAAAAAACAAATAACCATTCTCAAAGCAGTCTTGTTACTACTACTGTTGTGGTTCAGCAGACACCACCCGCCTTACCCAGCCCCCACGGACCCCACCATCCCAGCATCGAAGTATTTCATCGCGTCAAAAGTCCTGGCTACAAGCCAGCTGTTTGTGAAGAATAAGAGTGGTTTTGTTTTGATCTTGAATTAACAAAAAAAAGATATTGAACAAGACATAACCCGTGGCTGTAATGAAGTGTTACTTTGTACACATAAAGATGTAAACATAAGTTTGTGTGACTGACTGACTGACTTGACTTGACTGACTTGGCACTTTACTGACTGACTTGACTGACTGACTGTACTTGACTGACTGACTGAATGACTTTGACTGACTGACTGACTGAATGACAATTGACTGTGACGCTGACTACGAATGACGGCTGACTTACTGGGGAAAGGGCTTTACTTACTGAATGACTTGACTGACCTTACTTTTAATGACTTGACTGACTTACTGAATGACTTGACTGACTTACTGAATGACTTGACTGACTTACTGAATGACTTGACTGACTTACTGAAGACTTGACTGACTTACTGAATACTTGACTGACTTACAATGCCGGCTGACTTACTGAATGGCTTGACACTTACTGAATGACTTGACTGACTTACTGAATGACTTAGACTTACTGAATGGCTTAGGCACACTGAATGGCTTGACTGACTTAAAGTTAGACACTCAGTTCAACCATCGACTTCAGTTCAAGAACTCTACTATCCACCTCAGCCCAGTAGGGCCACAGCATAACTCTCCCTCTCTTCAACATCACAAACACCAGCACCACAATTTAAAGGGAAATACATTTTTTCTATTACATTTGTAGTCTTAAGCAGTAAAAACAACATAATACATCACTAATGAACTACAATTACATATTCACTTTTATTTTTGTAAGATCTGTTGGTCTAAAAAAAACTTGTTTGGCTTTTGGGGACTCCAGGAGCGTAACCTATTTTTTCCCCTTAGTTCTTTTAATTATTTAACACAAAAATTTTCTAACGACTTTTCAG
>WNWK01046441.1:0-14314 GCA_009830355.1 Cherax destructor
GACCACAACCCTCTGTTATACCTCCAATACATGAAGAATCACAACACAAGACTCATGTGTTAGAGCATACAGCTGCAACCTACCAATTATGTATTAAACACATCCCTGGCAAAAATAACGAGCTGCGGATGTGTTATCTAGGAAGTTATTGCATTTAGTTAGGATGTGTTAGGGACTTTGGGTGGAACCAGCTCTTTTTCACCCTACTGGGTTGTTTTTTAGGAGGGGATGCCTGCTACCGACCGCAGGTATCTTGGACCTACGTTAGCCCTACCGTCTGCTGTCTCACTCTTAAGTTTAAAGCCAGACATTATGTCTCGAGAAAGTTTAGCTTTATCTAATGAGCACGATGGTTGAGGGAAAGGCAGTCCCATTATTGTAATGTGCCATGGCAGCCTCTATCCATTTGAGGTGGAAGCCTAGTCCTGAGCCCTCTTGGGGTGGGGTGTTGCATGCAAAGTACGTCCCTTTATTCAGAGAACGTTAACACACCCATATAGGCTGCCCCTCCAACCAGCGAACAATCGTTAAGGGTTTGGTGATCGGGGCCCCATCATCAAATCAACAACTCGGTTCAGCCAATGATAATGCGGATCTGACAATGGCAAAGGTGGATACCACTCACAAATTTGTCATTGTCATTCCTGCATTGGGCTGTTTGTGGTACGGTTGTCTCTGTCTATTGGCTGCTGTTTGCCTTGACTACCATGGCATGCACTAATAATATTATCTCTGTATATAGTGTACATACTTGTACAAAGCCTTATAATATACTTGGTGAAGGAGAATACAAAATTCTTATAATATACTTGGTGAAGGAGAATACAAAATTCATATAATTGCTTGGTGAAGGAAATACAATTCAAAGCATTTTCTACTGTGTTTCTTTGCTCCAAGCTTCCTTTTACACTCACGATAACAGGCCATTGAACATGAGGTTGTAATAATGACCAACCTTTTACTGACTTCATTAACAATATGAACAATACACTACTCATACCAGCAATTACAAAACCAATAAGATTGAGAAGAGTGCAACCATAATTGACCATATATGGACAAACAAACTAGCTCGGGGATAATCACAGACAGCGCTACTGATCATTACCCAACTTTCCTCCTAACAAACACTTGTAAGCAACCAATGAAATATAAGTTCTCCTTTCGACTCCATGATGAGGCTTCAATAAGTAATTTCACTGCAGAACTAAGCTCAGTTGACTGGCCTACAGAATGGGTAAAGATATTTCTAAACAAAATTCATAGACTATATCACAAACATTGCCAGTGGGGAATTGTGAGGTTACCTGTCTGGGCTTCACCGCCACTTACAAACAAATAATTTCAACGGGAGATGACCGCCAATTTAATTTACCGTGGTTATCCCTGTGAGGCGTGTGAGAAAACTTGACCCACTCCTGGTCGCGTCCAAGGGGTCCCTTCGATATTCTCACACTCTAGACCCACGTCCGCTCTGGACCAGTTAAATAAATTGAAATGGGTAACACCAATAGTTACACTGTTGTTAATTTTAGTAGACTGTATATGTATATGAGAGACTGATTAGAAAGAGAGGGAAGAGAGTACACACATTACGATATTAAACCATCACTCACCCGGTATTGATGGTCACTGACGATACTACAGTACTTATACTAATTATAACATCCCTACCGGCCGGCAACAGACTGTCATAACAGAATAAATACTTAGCTATGGGTGAGGGAGTCACTTCCTTGGTCTGTTCACCTTCGTGTCGATCTCGTGGTCCTGCTCAGTAGAGATTATTCTTCCGGCAAGAACGATGATGTTGGTGGGTTCATCTTGATATAGAAGTATTGACTTCTTGTCACCTCTACAATTCTCGAGACAGAATTGCGAGGTCAAGATATGGTCATTAGAAGAATGCTGCGGAGAATCACTGCACACATTCTCTCTCGTGATATTAACATCACCAAATTCGTTTTAGTTCCCACGACGATTTAATGTCCCACTAATTTAACCTCGTTAGAAGTTAATCCATTAATAATTGTGTATGATGAACAATGATCAAACCGACGCACATTTCTTCCATCAAACATCCGTAATGGCGGCGGCGTTCACTATTTACCACATTATCACCCTATTATTGTGGTTTCTTGGACTTAATGTCCCACATTATTCACGTTGAACATTCACAACACTTCCTATTATGAAGTGAGGCCATTAACTGTGTGTGTCCTTCGTAAACACTGAATTCTTGACTCTATTATAGTCAGAACTCCCCCACTGGCTCAACCTTCATTGCCTTCTCCCACGTGACTGACCCAGCTTGAACTCAGCTCCGCGTACCCACGCTCGGACCCCCGCATTTGACCCCCCATGGGTCTATTCACGCATGCGCCAAGACCTTATTGTTTGGTTGTCTCTTCATTTCTGAGTATTATGTGAACCAACAACCACATATTATTGGTATCTATTCATATTGGAAAGTTTATCGAATATAACTTTCAGAAAATATTAATATTTTCCACATTGCCCAATAAAAACTAAACAGATCACCAATAAAAGACTAAGTTGCCCAGGGTTTACTAACAGCATCCTAGGATCCATCAATATGAAACATCAATATGAGAAACAATACAGAAGGGGCTTAATAACTAAACAATTTATCAGACACTATACATCAGTCCTCACCAAATTAATCAGAAAGTCCAAATTTTACTTGTATATCTCTAAAAATCAAATCAGGAAATGTAATCCAAGTACCATTGCTATTGTACAAATGAGCAGCTCAAATCCTTTCACCCACCATTGCATTACTCTTTAACAAAACACTAGAAACCAACACTTTCCCAGCATCACTCAAAATAGCAAGGATTACGCAGTACACAAAGGTGGTGACCCAACAGATGTAAAAAAAATTATAGGTCAATATCAAACTTGCATTTACTCTTCAAAATCTTCAAGAGACTCATACACAAAAGGTTATACTCCTTCATAACATCACAAAGCATCCTAAACCCCTGCCAGTTTGGCTTCAGGAGAAACAAAAGTATAAATGGCGCAATAATAAAGATGCTAGACCTACTTTACACAACGCTGAGAAAAAAAATGAATACAGTGGAACCTCTACTAATGAGTGCATGCACGTGCGAGTTTTTCCAGATGCGAGCAGTCAATCGGTCGATTTTTTGCTTCCATAGGCGAGCGAAATTTCCAGATGCAAGTGGGCCTCAAGGGAGGTTCCTTGACGCTGGTGAGGGGCTCTTGCCCTTGATCTAGGGAATTGGATCTTATATGTTTCTTGGACTATCTTATTGAAACTTGGGGAATGTATGATAGAAAGATGTTTCTTAATGTACACCAAAATTGAAAGAAATCTGACTGTAAATAACTGAGTTCACTTCTCAGCCTTAGCCGGCTATTAGCGGTATATTTCCGAATGGTATTTATGGTTGTATTTTCGTTTTTTTTTTTTGTCTCAATTGATAGAATGGAAGATATATTACAGACATAGATATGATTTTGATTGCTTTCAAACGAAAAGTACCTTGAAATTGAGCTCAAAGTAGCTGAAATATTTAATTCTTGGCGATGTTCAAGAGTAAACAAATGACATCACTGTCCAATACCTGTCCAAATGGGTTGACATTATTTGTACAATTATTACAATAATGCAATAGTCTGCATAATAGTAAATCTTCTATTTTCTGTGTGAATAAAAATTCCAAATGGTAAGCAAGAGTATTATTATAAGAATACGGGGAGTGAGGTACACGTACTTCTTACCGCGAGGCATGGTGAACAGGGACTACAAACATAGCGTTCCCACAATGCACCAATGAGTCCCCGATTTTCTTCATACTGCACCCACCCACCACGCAGACCCATTCTCTCACATGTAGGCCTACCAGCTTTCTCCCGCTTGATTTGAAGCCGCTAGAATATACGCGTATTAATACTTCCGAAACTGTGGCTTGTAAGACGTTTATGTATGACCGAAACAGTTGGCTGCCTCATTTTAGTAATAAGGTAAAATAATTATTGAAAATCTACCAGTCAATAAACTATGACTAGTTTTAAGTAGTGTGTATTAGTCTGCTAGAGATGCTCAGGCATGTTAGTGACATGCCCAGGCATGTTAGAGGCATGCCCAGGCATGTTAGTGGCATGCCCAGGCATGTTAGTGGCATGCACAGGCATGTTAGTGGCATGCCCAGGCATGTTAGTGGCATTCCCAGGCATGTTAGTGGTGTACGGTTCATACTTCTAACGGCTGCGCCATAGCTGTTCACGTGATTACCATGTGACTTGTGTTAGCCAATGATAGGCCTGCCTTTTGAATGCCTCAGTGCCGGGCGGCCTAGTAGTCAGTATCATCCGAGTAGGCATACGAGACGGACACAGGCATAGGCTCTCAGCTCCCATATATCCAACACCTCATTAAAC
Organism: Cherax destructor; assembly: GCA_009830355.1. Taxonomy (NCBI): domain Eukaryota; kingdom Metazoa; phylum Arthropoda; class Malacostraca; order Decapoda; family Parastacidae; genus Cherax; species Cherax destructor. Next base: position 4,432 of record WNWK01046441.1, read on the forward strand.
GCTACCAAAACCCAAGCTCATCGTCTGTTAATATTACCAAATCTATGAAAAGAACCCCACAACACAGTGGCATGCCCAGGCATGTTATTGGCATGCCCAGGCCTGCTAGTGGCATGCCCAGGCATGTTAGTGGCATGCCCAGGCATGTTAGTGGCATGCCCAGGCATGTTAGTGGCATGCCCAGGCATGTTAGTGGCATGGGGATCAACAGCAATTACCCACCTAAAGCCAATAATAACCCAACAAAAAGCCGCAGTAAGAATTATCACACAATCCAACGCTAGGCAGCACACCCCCCCACTCTTCAAAGACCTAAACCTACTCACTGTCCAGAACATCCATACTTACTACTCTGCTATCTACATTTATAGAACCATTAATTCCAACTTTAACCCTGAGCTAAAACACTTTCTTGACAGTTGTGACAGGACCCATAGACATAATACCAGACATAAACATCTCTTTGACATTCTCCTATAAAAAATGGCATAAAACCTAAAACTGGAACTCCCTGCCTGAAAACTCTAGAACTGCAGACACAACCTCCATTTTCAAAAGCACTGTTAAAAACATCTTATCTCACTTACGCACCCAACCGGTAGTTAACCATACGAAAACTACTTTATCTTGCACATATCCACAGCAAAATACACTTATTGATATCTGTGATTCTCCTTAATTTGCACATTACTAACCACAGCAAAATACACTTATTGATATCTGTGATTCCCCTTAATTTGCACAGTTCTAACCAAAATTCTAATACAACTATTGCTCCATAATACTTAAGCTAGTCATAAGTTTGCCTAAGATACTCCAATATAGAAACTATATTATGCCAATATATCACCTTTGTCATTAATATATAAACTAATTGCTAACTTTTTATACTAATTGTTAAATTCTCAATGTTTAAATTCCAGTACCTAAATTTTGTAAACCTAACCTAACCTTACAATCTGTATATCCATTGTATAGCTATTGAGTAAGACCTATCATAAGACTGCCTGAAAAGCCTAGGCATACCTAGGCATATTATTGGCCATCTTGTAATATCAACTTTAATGTACGTATAACTATAAGTACCCCCCACCTTGTATTACATGAAATAAAGAATTTGAATTTTGAATTTGAATGCCCAGGCATGTTAGTCGCATGCCCAGGCATGTTAGTGGCATGCCCAGGCATGTTAGTGGCATGCCCAGGCATGTTAGTGGCATGCCCAGGCATGTTAGTGGCATGCCCAGGCATGTTAGTGGCATGCCCAGGCATGTTAGTGGCATGCCCAGGCATGTTAGTGGCATGCCCAGGCATGTTAGTGGCATGCCCAGGCATGTTAGTGGCATGCCCAGGCATGTTAGTGGCATGCCCAGGCATGTTAGTGGCATGCCCAGGCATGTTAGTGGCATGCCCAGGCATGTTAGTGGCATGCCCAGGCATGTTAGTGGCATGCCCAGGCATGTTAGTGGCATGCCCAGGCATGTTAGTGGCATGCCCAGGCATGTTAGTGGCATGCCCAGGCATGTTAGTGGCAGGCCCAGGCCTGTTAGTGGCAGGCCCAGGCCTGTTAGTGGCAGGCCCAGGCCTGTTAGTGGCAGGCCCAGGCCTGTTAGTGGCAGGCCCAGGCCTGTTAGTGGCATGCCCAGGCATGTTAGTGGCATGCCCAGGCATGTTAGTGGCATGCCCAGGCATGTTAGTGGCATGCCCAGGCATGTTAGTGGCATGCCCAGGCATGTTAGTGGCATGCCACTAACCTCACACTCCTCATCCACCACCCAAGGCGATGCATCAGCAACAGCACCAAACATGACCAACTCTCCCTCACATTCCTCTACCTTCGTAGGATTTGAACCATCAGATACTCTTCCAAGTATGACCAACGATCCTGTCACTCTTAAGTCATACATCACCACCTTAACTGTGGATAATATGAATCTTTGTACTGAAAATACGAATCTTCGTACAACACTAACGAAACATGAATCTAAGTTAGCCCACCTTGAAAGCAAGATTCTCAGTTTTGAACAGAAGTTTACATCAGCTGGAATGGCTGATTTTGGCAAGACCCTCCAAATAGTCATAGCCAGCCATACAGAACACATAACATCCTTAAACACGAAGGTTGAAGATGCGGTCAAGGACTGGAAGATCAACATGAATACCCAGTTGAATGAATATTTTAAGAACATAAGAAAGAAGGAACACTGCAGCAGGCCTACTGGCCCATGCGAGGCGGGTCCAAGTCTCCAACAGGCTTAAGCCAATGCCCCAACCCAGTCAGGTCAGGTTACAGTCACTTAAGGAAGGAGCACTGCATCTGACCTAGTAGCACAAGCTAGTCAGGACCAACTCACACGCAACCGCACCCACTCATATAATTATCTAGCCAACCACCTGGAGCTACCGTCTCAAGGTAGTCAGGTCACTACCACTTAAGGAATTAGTACGGCTACTGACCTGGTAGTACAAGCTAGTGTGATTTTTTTACCCAGCCTGCCTTGGAAGAATCACCCACAACTGTCACCCATTGAAGAGCTGGCTCCATGGTCACCCAGCTGATGTGCCCAGTCACCCAGCTGATGTGCCCAGTCACCCGCTGATGTTCTAGTCACCCAGCTGATGTGCCCAGTCACCCAGCTGATGTGCCCAGTCACCCAGCTGATGTGCCCAGTCACCCAGCTGATGTGCCCAGTCACCCAGCTGATATGAACAGTCGCCCAGCTGATGTGCCCAGTAACCCAGCTGATGTGCTCCAGTTGCTGTATTGCTGCCCTGGTCTGTCATCCATTGTAGTGGGTGTCACCCACCCTGTGACCATCACCCACTGACCGCAAGTTACCCGCAGTTGCCAGGGATGAGTGACCGCACCTCTGTTAATGACCAGAAGTGATCTCACCTCACCTCACCTCACCTTGAGCATCTGACCCTAGCCTGCTACTGCTGATGTCGGCTGTTTATGATGCTGCGGTTTACTGAGGCGAGGCTGTCTGATGCTGTCTGCTATGCTGAGACTGGCTGTGTGCTGCTGCCTGCCGTGCTGTGACGCTGAGATGCTGTGGTCGTGCTGTGATGGTGTGGCCGTGCTGCGATGCTGGGGCCGGGCTGCGATGCTGTAGCCATGCTGCGATGCTATGGGCATGCTGCGATGCTGTAGCCGTGCTGCGATGCTATGGCCATGCTGCGATGCTGGGGCCGTGCTGCGATGCTATGGCCGTGCTGCGATGCTGTAGCCATGCTGCGATGCTATGGCCATGCTGCGATGCTGTAGCCGTGCTGCGATGCTATGGCCATGCTGCGATGCTGGGGCCGTGCTGCGATGCTATGGCCGTGCTGCGATGCTGTAGCCGTGCTGCGATGCCGCGATGCTGCCTAGCTCAGGAGGAGATGATGGCCGTGAGGCTGCAGTGGTGTATGAGAGATTCTGTCTGGTGTGCCAGGACAGGAGAATCTATTATGAAGGAGCTGCCATCCTCGGAGATGTGGAAGGATGCGAGCCGTGGGGATGGACTCCGCCTGCTGGGACCAGTGGTATGGAGGTGTATGCTGTCATGCTGGCCACCCTGTACGACCAGTATGGGGGGTGTCCTGCCAGCCATGAGAGACAATTAAGAGTGTGAGATGTTCCCAGCCTACTTTGACTTGCCAGAAGTGTTAGTGTTACCTGTGTGGAATAAGGTGACCTTGGAAACGGTCAAGTGATCATGTCTACCTTGTTTTATGAGGCCAGTGAATCCTAGTAGTGGCATAGGATAATGGTGGGTCTTAGCTGCGATGCTTGCCCTATCTCGATTTTCAGATGTTGAAGTGTGTATGTGAAGTGTGTTAACATACGACCTTGGTGGTCGTGAAGTGGTCCAGTTGCAGTTACTTGAAAGAATGCAACCCGTTGGAGCAGTTTTCCACGCCAAAGAAGCCTAGAGAGGTTTGGCCCAATGGTTAACGTGCGAGGGTGACTAGCACCGGCTAGTGCATTTCTAGTAGAAGTAGGGAAGGCACTGGAGCCAGATATTTAGTTTTAAGGAGAAATGACGGGTAAGGAGGCTTTGCACCAGAGAGCAATTGTTATGCTGGTCACCGCGAGGTGTACTGATTATGCTGCCTTGTGGTAGTTGAGAAGGCTGACGGAAATATATGTAGTTGAATACTTTTATATTATGTTATGTGTAATTTTGTCTTTGTATTGTAAAATAATTAAGGGTTAGGATTAAAATAGTCTAATAACTTAGGACAAATTGTCCTAGTTCTCAGATATTTTAAACTGGGGGACAAAGGGGGATGTGATGTAGTCAGTGTGCTGTGAGGTCTACCTAAGCAGCCACACCTGCACTGGTAAATAGCTGTCAGACCACGCCTCGGATTAAGGCTCAGGTCTTTTGTCTTTTGGACTAGCGTCAGGTCAAAGCACATGGTGTACTCCTCATTGGGGGGATGCTTGGAGGACCATATATAAGGCCGAGGAAACAACTAGAGAGGGTGATTCTGGCGGAGCTCTGGCCTGTGTGCGGAGCTCTGGGCTGGGTGATTCTGGCGGAGCTCTGGCCTGTGTGCGGAGCTCTGGGCTGGAGACATTCTGGCGGAGCTCTGGCCGGTGTGCGGAGCTCTGGGCACGAGATTCTAGCAGAGCGGCTGCCGGTGTGCAGAGCTCTGGGAGAGAGCTGCTGTAGAGTCTCTGGAGGAGACTGTTGGAGACACTGGGCAGAGTTCTGTTGGAGCAGGTCTTGGGACCTGTGGCTAGAAGTGTGACTGAGTTCCTGTGGTGAACTGTCCTCTGAACTATATTGTAAGTTATATTCTGTTTCGTCAGTTGATTGTATTCCCTGTCTCCCTGCTTATATGTACAATCCCCATTTATCTAAACCCAATAGTATTCTCCTGTTCCCAAATGTATTATTATACAAGGACTTAATAATAAACTGTGTTTGAGTGGAATTGTAATATTCACTGCCCCCGTTATATATCGTTATAATTCTTTATTCTTATTCTTTATTTTATTATATTTTATTTTAGGTAGAGAGAGGGTGAGTAGTGTGGTGGTAATGAGAGGTGATGGTGTAGACACCAGTGACCTCACATTACCTCCGCTCCTGTCAACCTCACCTCTCCTGCCTCCTCCCTCCCTTTACTCCTAAACTCCCTGATTATCCCTTGTTTCCTTACCCCCCGACATGACACTAGTCAGATCCAAACTCACACACACCCACACCCACTCATCCACAATTCTATTACCAAACCAGTGCTTTCCTATATCCTTCCTGAATCTGAACTTTTCCAACTTGAAACAATTGCTGTGAGTCCTGTCTTAGCTGGATATTTTCAGCACGCTATTTACATCCCCTTTATTTATTCCTGTTTTCCATTTATACACCTCAATCATATCCCCCCTAATTCTACGCCTTTCTAGAGAGTGCAGATTCAAGGCCCTCAGTCTATCCTCATAGGGAAGATTTCTGATACATGGGAACAACTTTGTCATCCTCTTCTGTATGTTTTCCAGTGCATTTATATCCATTCTGTAATACGGTGACCAGAACTGTGCAGCATAATCTAAATGAGGCCTAACCAAAGATATATAGAGTTGAAGAACAACCTGAGGACTTCTATTATTTATACTTCTTCATATGAAGCCAAGGATTCTGTGAGTAAACTGCCTTTCAGCCCATGAAATGACTGAAGGTATGGACATATGCTCCTTTGGGGCAATAATTCTCATGTATACATTTGTTTTTACCATACAGCCCTGTGGGGAATGAGGCCATGGATGTATCCTCTGTGAAGATGTCGGGGATGGCTGCGACTTCTTGGATTCATCAATAAGCTAAGTATAGCAACAATAACAGTCCATTTTATCGTAGGGGTACATTCCTCCACAATTTTGGTCCTTACGAACCGGAAGTTTGATCGTATTCGAACCGGGAGAGTGTCCACATGGTGGTCCAAAGACTTATACTACAGTGTATAAGTATCTACGATCCAAGGTCCCTCGAAAAACGCTGTAAAACTAGTGTTTTACAAAAGAAACCAGAATATATGAGTCCCTACTCTCAATCAAAGAGCATGGGAAGCTCTCACGAGGCATAGAAAACGCGAGCCGGCAAGCGCTCACCCAAGGTTGGGGGACAGTACTACTGGGGGAGCACTCCCCCACTCACCCAACTCTGCGAGGAGCTGACTTCCAATTTTGCTTAAGTCAGCAAGAAGCAGACTAGCACACGGCTGGTTTGTGAATGTGTATAGTATAAACAGTTTATATATGCACACAGTGTTTATAATGTTTATAGACACAAATTAAGAGAAGAAACTGTGTACGTATTATATTTGTCTCTTATATAAGAAGTGATATTAAGTTTAAACTTTCATATTAATTAACATTGTAACAGTGACATATGTATGTATATAAACATTGAATATATATGTGTAATGTATATACAGTGTAATATTTTAATGTGTGAAGTGACGTCAGTGCTGAGACTCAGTGGTTTAGCTAAGACATCAATTCAGGACATAAACAAACCTCGGTGTTGGTTCGTCCATATGTACTCTGCACCCTCAAGGCCACTGACCTTGAGAGACACGGTTAGTGGGTCAGCAGTGTGCTGACGCAGTCAAAACAAACTCAGCTGGAGTTTTTAAACACTCTAAGTGTGTTGCTAGACATTATACTAGCAAAATGTCGTCATTAACCACAAAATTCAAGACTTTACAGACGAAAATTACTCAATTAGAGCAATTAATTTCAGTCTGTATAGGTTTAACCCAAGACACAAATATAGACTATGATCAGTTGGAAATTAAATCTCAATTATTTAATAAACGTCTGAAAATCATTAATTCAGACTATGAGAATTATGAAAATGGGTTTCTAGATACCAACCCATCAGAGGAAGAAATTAAAAGTGTCTTGGATACCTTTAGTGAACAACAATTAAGGTGGATAGGAATACGTACAGGCTATCTGCCGCAAAACTTTGTCACAGAAACCAACTGCAACTAATGGTCAGACACCTACCACACCTGGTGTGTGCTTAGCAAGTCTTCCTAAATTGGCTATGCTTATTTTTGAAGGTAACGATTATGAAGAATTTATCAGTGGGTTTCATTCTTTAGTGAAGTCACGTACTGACATAGATGAGATAGCTAAGTTCAATTATCTCAGATATCTCGTGAAAGGTGAACCCTATGAACTGATTAAATCATTTCCGGTGGTCAAAGGCAATTATGCTCTAGCCTTACGTGTCTTAGCAGATAATTATCTTGATGCTGACAAAGCCAGGGTTAGACATGCAGTCTTAATATCAAGCTTGAAACCACCCAAACATTGTCTTTCAGACTTACAGTCATTTAGAATCACATTAGACAATAGTCTTAGAACTCTAGGAGTTAAATATAATCTAAGGCAATGTGATTGGATTATCAGTGGTATTATACAAGATAAACTGTCAACACAAACCATTGAACGTTTAAATATTATGTTCAATAAACGCTATTTCACTTGTGAAGAAATTAGCAATGGTTTACAAACAATAGTCTCATGCATGCAAGCAACGAGACAAGATGAGAAATCCACCAATTCTGTTGTGGATAATAAACCTTCAATTCAGTACAAAAAGAGTGTACCTACTCCCACTAAACCACATAATGGGAAATCCCATGTAGGCACTTATCAAGCTGTGAACACAACAGACAGTAAACAGACTGTCACACATAAACGTACTCCAAAATGTGTACTTTGTGATGGAACACATTGGGCACAGTATTGCATTCAATACACAACAATGGAGGCACGGAAACAATGTGCTCAACAGCTGAAAAGGTGCACTAAGTGTTTAGGTGAACACAAGGGAGGTAAATGCTCACTGAAGAAGTGTTTTAAATGCAAGGGAATGCATCACACAGCATTATGCCCAAGCACTTATGCTGAACAACCGACTTCCACAAAGTCAGGAAGTCAACAAACAACAGCATTAAATGTAAGAGATAAGTCTAAATCGACTGCTCTCCCAATAGCTCGAGTAGAGTTATCCCATAAATTACACAAAACCAATGTGCTAACACTATTTGATCAAGGCTCACAAAGGTCTTTCATAAGACGAACAGTGTTGCAAAAACTGAATAAGCAACCCCATGCCAAAATACAGTTAGAAATAGCTGGATTTTTCCAAAATTCTGGTAAGCAGAAATATGACCTAGCCAGATTCACTGTTGGTCTAGGAAACAGGAAAAAGACAGTAGAAGCTGTGGTAGTCGATGATTTGCCTAAGTCAGAGCAGATCCGGGGATTAGGAGATACAGTGGAACCTCGGTTTACGATGTTATCACCTTACGTTATTTTCGGTAACCGATATTTATAACGTAAGAAATTTGTGTTTGGTTTACGATGTTTGCTCCGGTTACCGACATTCGTACCGGACCTGTCCGCTTGGCGCCCAGCTGAGCGCGCACTCCAGGGAGCGTCAGTGCTATTGTTTACAAGCGAGAGCGACCACCCACCCACACCCACGCATTCATACCAGTATATTGTCATTATTCCACTGCTGTTTTTAGTGCTTGCAACTGCTAAATAAGCTACCATGGGTCCAAGGAAAGATCCTAGTGCTAAGCCTGTGGCAAAGAGGAACAGAAATATATGTACGATAGAAGTGAAGAAGGAGATAATAGAAAAATATGAAAGTGGAGTGCGTATCAGTGAGCTGGCCAGGCTGTATGGTAAACCCTATTCTACCATCGCTACCATTGTGGATAAGAAATATTTAAGTAAAATCAAGGAAGCTGTTGTTGCAAAAGGTGCATCTGTGATCACAAAACAGAGACCACAAGTGGTGGAAAATGTGGAAAGGTTGTTGTTGGTGTGGATCAACGAGAAACAGTTAGCAGGAGATACTGTTTCGGAGGGAATAATATGTGAAAAGCAAGGCAGTTGCATGATGATCTCCTTAAGAAAATGCCTGCAACGAGTGAAGTGAGCGAATTTAAAGCCAGCAGAGGCTGGTTTCAAAAATTTAAGAAGCGTACTGGCATACATAGTGTTGTGAGGCATGGTGAGGGAGCCAGTTCTGACAAAAGTGCGGCTGAAAAATATGTTCCTGAATTCCAGGAGTACCTAGAGGCTGAACAATTCCTCCCCAACAAGTGTTTAATTGTGATGAAACAGGCCTGTTTTGGAAGAAAATGCCCAACAGGACCTACATTACTCAGGAGGAAAAGGCACAGCCAGGACATAAGCCTATGAAAGACAGGCTAACATTGATGCTTTGTGCCAATGCAAGTGGTGATTGCAAAGTGAAGCCTTTACTAGTGTATCTTTTGAAAATCCCCGAGTGTTTGGCAGATGCGGTGTCAGCAAGTCTAACTTGTGTGTGATGTGGAAGTCTAACAAAAGGCTTGGGTCACAAAGGACATTTTCTTAGATTGGTTCAATGAAGTGTTTGGCCCCAGTGTGAAGAAATATCTATTGGACAATAATTTGCCACTTAAGTGCCTCCTGATAATGGACAATGCTCCTTGTCATCCTCCAAACTTGGTAGAGAAAATTGTGGAGGAGTTTAAATTCATCAAAGTGAAGTTCTTGCCCCTAATACCACTCCTCTCCTCCAGCCCATGGACCAGCAGGTCATTTCCAACTTTAAAAAACTCTATACCAAAGCAATGTTTCAAAAGTGCTTTGATGTGACCACAGACATGAACATAACCCTAAGAGAATTTTGGAAAAACCATTTCCATATGCTGCATTGTGTACACCTTATAGGTAAGGCTTGGGAGGGAGTGACTACCAGGACTTTGAACTCTGCCTGGAGAAAATTGTGGCCAGACTGTGTCCTAGGGAGGGATTTTGAAGGTTTTGGGGCTGAGCCTCAGAACCCTGAGCCTGAGCCTGAGCCTGAGCCTG
>WNWK01046442.1:0-14314 GCA_009830355.1 Cherax destructor
TATATATATATATATATATATATATATATATATATATATATATATATATGCCTTAGACAAGGATGTGTGATGTCACCGTGGTTGTTCAATATATTTATAGATGGGGTTGTAAGAGAAGTGAATGCGAGGGTCTTGGCAAGAGGTGTTGGGCTAAAGATAAAGAAGCAAATACAAAGTGGGAGTTGTCACAGTTGCTTTTTGCTGATGACACTGTGCTTTTGGGAGATTCTGAAGAGAAGCTGCAGAGGTTGGTGGATGAATTTGGTAGGGTGTGTAAAGAAGAAAATTGAAAGTGAATATAGGAAAGAGTAAGGTGATGAGGATAACAAAAAGAATAGGTGACGAAAGATTGGATATCAGATTGGAGGGAGAGAGTATGGAGGAGGTGAATGTATTCAGATATTTGGGAGTGGACATGTCGGCGGATGGGTCTATGAAGGATAGGTGAATCATAGAATTGATGAGGGAAAAGGGTGAGTGGAGCTCTTCGGAGTCTGTGGAGACAAAGAACCTTGTCCATGGAAGTAAAGGGGAATGTATGAGAGTATAGTTATACCAACGCTCTTATATGGGTGTGAAGCATGGGTGATGAATGTTGCAACGGGAGAAGGCTGGAGGCAGTGGAGATGTCATGTCTGAGGTCAATGTGTGGTGTGAATATAATGCAGAGAATTCGGAGTTTGGAAATTAGGAGGAGGTGCGGGATTACCAAAACGATTGTTCAGAGAGCTGAGGAGGGTTGTTGAGGTGGTTTGGACATGTAGAGAGAATGGAACGAGACAGAGTGACTTCGGGGTGTATAAATCTGTAGTGGAGGAAGGCGGGATAGGGGTCGGCCTAGGAAAGGTTGGAGGAGGGGTAAAGGAAGTTTTGTGTGCGAGGGCTTGGACTTCCAGCAAGCCTGTGTGAGCGTATTTGATAGGAGTGAATGGAGGCATATGGTTTTAATACTTGACGTGCTGTTGGGTGTGAGCAAAGTAACATTTATGAAGGGATTCAGGGAAACCGGCAGGCCGGACTTGAGTTCTGGAGATGGGAAGTACAGTGCCGGCACTCTGAAGGAGGGGTGTTAATGTTGCAGTTTTATAACTGTAGTGTAAAGCACCCTTCTGGCAAGACAGTGATGGAGTGAATGATGATGAAAGTTTTTCTTTTTCGGGCCACCCTGCCTTGGTGGGAATCGGCCGATGTGTTAATAAAAATATATATATATATATATATATATATATATATATATATATATATATATGTCGTGCCGATTAGGTAAAACTTGCTATTTTGGCTTAAATAGCAACGCTCACCTTGCCATATAAGACAAGTGAAAATTTGTGTATGCAATAATTTCGCCAAAATCATTCTGAACATAACAAAAAATATATATTTCATTGTATTTGTTTATTATTAAATTAATATTAATGTATCTAAAATATATTTAGTTGAGTTAGGCTAAATTAAATTGCGCTTGTTGTAATACAGTTAGGTAGGTTTTCAAAGTTTCTCTTGGTACAAAATTATATATTCTTACTTTAACATAAATGAAAAAAATATATCTTTAAACGTATAAGAGAAAATTTTAGAAAGAACTTAATTTTAGATGAGTTCTTGCTAATTGACATGTTTTACCTAATCGGCACGACACACACACACACACACATATACATATATATGTCGTGCCGATTAGGTAAAACTGGTCAATTAGCAAGAACTCATCTAAAATTAAGTCCTTTCTAAAATTTATCTTATACGTTTAAGATATATTTCATTTATGTTAATGTTAAAATTTATAATTTTGTACCAGAAAACTTTGAACCTACTAAATACAACAAGCGCAATTTAACTAACAACTAAATATATTTTAGATACGTTAACAATAATTTAATAATAAGCAAACACAATGAAATATATTTTTCGAAAGGTTCAGAATGATTTTGCGAAATATAGCATACACAAATTTTCGCTTGTCTATATGGCAAGAAGAGCGTTGCTATTTAAGCCAAATATCAAGTTTTACCTAATCGCACGACTATATATATATATATATATATATATATATATATATATATATATATATATATATATATATTATAGGTAGTAGGTTGGTAGACAGCAACCACCCAGGGAGGTACTACCGTCCTGCCAGGTGACTGTGAAACAGAAACCTGAAATTGTTTACATGATGGTAGGATTGCTGGTGTCTTTTTCTGTCTCATAAACACGCTGGATAACAGGTATATCTAGCTACTTCTACTTACACTTTAGGTCACACTACACTGGCATACACATGCATATATATACATACACACATCTAGGTTTTTCTTCTTTTCTTAATAGCTCTTGTTCTTTTTATTTTCTCTATTGTCTATGGGGAAGTGGAAAGAATCTTTCCTCCGTAAGCCATGCGTGTCGTATGAGGCGACTAAGATGCGGGAGCAATGGGCTAGTAACCCCTTCTCCTGTACAAATCTACTAAAAACGAGAAGAAGAAAAACTTTATAAAACTGGGTTGTCTGAATGTGCGTGGATGTAGTGCGGATGATAAGAAAGAGATGATTGCCGATGTTATGAATGAAAGAAGTTGGATGTCCTGGCCTAAAGCGAAACAAAGCTGAAGGGGTAGGCGAGTTTCAGTGGGGAGAAATAAATGGGATTAAGTCAGGAGTATCTGAGAGAGTTAGAGCTAAGGAAGGGGTAGCAATAATGTTGAAGGATCAGTTATGGAAGGAAAAGGGAATATAAATGTGTAAATTCAAGGATTATGTGGATTAAAATAAGGGTCGGATGCGAAAAGTGGGTCATAATAAGCGTGTATGCACCTGGAGAAGAGAGGAGTGTAGAAGAGAGAGAGATTTTGGGAGATGTTAAGCGAATGTATAGGAACTTTTGAACCAAATGAGAGAGTAATTGTGGTAGGGGACCTAAATTCTAAAGTGGGAGAAACATGCAGAGAGGGTGTAGTAGGTAAGTTTGGGGTGCCAGGTGTAAATGATAATGGGAGCCCTTTGATTGAACTTTGTATAGAAAGGGGTTTAGTTATAGGTAATACATATTTTAAGAAAAAGAGGATAAATAAGTATACAAGATATGATGTAGGGCGTAATGACAGTAGTTTGTTGGACTATGTATTGGTAGATAAAAGACTGTTGAGTAGACTTCAGGATGTACATGTTTATAGAGGCCACAGATATATCAGATCACTTTTTAGTTATAGCTACAGTGGGAGTAAAAGGTAGATGGGATACAAGGAAAATAGAATCAGTAAGTAAAAGAGAGGTGAAGGTTTATAAACTAAAAGAGGAGGCAGTTAGGGTAAGATATAAACAACTATTGGAGGATAGATGGGCTAGTGAGAGTGTAGGCAATGGGGTCGAAAATGTATGGGGTAGATTTAAAAATGTAGTGTTAGAGTGTTCAGCAAAGTTTGTGGTTACAGGCGAGTGGGTGCGGGAGGGAAGAGGAGCGATTGGTGGAATGATGATGTAAAGAGAGTAGTAAGGGAGAAAAGTTAGCATATGAGAGGTTTTACAAAGTAGAAGTGATGCAAGGAGGGAAGAGTATATGGAGAGAAAAAGAGAGGTTAAAGAGTGGTGAAGCAATGTAAAAGAGAGCAGATGAGAGAGTGGGTGAGATGTTATCAGCAAATTTTGTTGAAAATAAGAAAAAGTTTTGGAATGAGATTAATAAGTTGAGGAAGCCTAGAGAACAAATGGATTTGACAGTTAAAAATAGGAGAGGAGAGTTATTAAATGGAGAGTTAGAGGTATCGGGAAGATGGAGAGAATATTTTGAGGATTTGTTAAATGTTGATGAAGACAGGGAAGCTGTGATTTCGTGTGTAGGGCAGGAGGAATAACATCTTGTAGGAGTGTGGAAGAGCCAGTTGTGGGTGTAGGGGAAGTTCGTGAGGCAGTGGGTAGAATGAAAGGGGTAAGGCAGCTGGGATTGATGGGATAAAGATAGAAATGTTAAAAGCAGGTGGGGATATAATTTTGGAGTGGTTGGTGCTATTATTTAATAAATGTATGGAAGAGGGTAAGGTACCTAGGGATTGGCAGAGAGCGTGTATTGTTCCTTTGTATAAAGGCAAAGGGGACAAAAGAGAGTGCAAAAATTATAGGGGAATAAGTCTGTTGAGTGTACCAGGTAAAGTGTATGGTAGAGTTATTATTGAAAGAATTAAGAGTAAAACAGAAAGCAGGATAGCAGATGAACAAGGGGCTTTAGGAAAGGTAGGGGGTGTGTAGACCAAGTGTTTACAGTGAAACATATAGGTGAACAGTATTTGGATAAGGGTAAAGATGTTTTTGTGGCATTTATGGATTTGGAAAAGGCGTATGATAGGGTAGATAGGGGGCAATGTGGCAGATGTTGCAGGTTTATGGAATAGGAGGAAGGTTACTGAAAGCAGTGAAGAGTTTTTATGAGGATAGTGAGGCTCAGGTTAGAGTGTGTAGGAGGGAAGGGGACTAGTTCCCAGTAAAAGTGGGCCTTAGACAAGGATGTGTGATGTCACCGTGGTTGTTCAATATATTTATAGATGGGGTTGTAAGAGAAGTGAATGCGAGGGTCTTGGCAAGAGGTGTTGGGCTAAAAGATAAAGCAAATACAAAGTGGGAGTTGTCACAGTTGCTTTTTGCTGATGACACTGTCTTTGGGAGATTCTGAAGAGAAGCTGCAGGGTTGGTGGATGAATTTGGTAGGGTGTGTAAAAGAAGAAAATTGAAAGTGAATATAGGAAAGAGTAAGGTGATGAGGATAACAAAAGAATAGGTGACGAAAGATTGGATATCAGATTGGAGGGAGAGAGTATGGAGGAGGTGAATGTATTCAGATATTTGGGAGTGGACATGTCGGCGGATGGATCTATGAAGGATGAGGTGAATCATAGAATTGATGAGGGAAAAGGGTGAGTGGAGCACTTCGGAGTCTGTGGAGACAAAGAACCTTGTCCATGGAAGTAAAGAGGGAATGTATGAGTATAGTTATACCAACGCTCTTATATGGGTGTGAAGCATGGGTGATGAATGTTGCAACGAGGAGAAGGCTGGAGGCAGTGGAGATGTCATGTCTGAGGTCAATATGTGGTGTGAATATAATGCAGAGAATTAGGAGTTTGGAAATTAGGAGGAGGTGCGGGATTACCAAAACGATTGTCCAGAGAGCTGAGGAGGGGTTGTTGAGGTGGTTTGGACATGTAGAGAGAATGGAACGAGACAGAGTGACTTCGAGTGTATAAATCTGTAGTGGAGGAAGGCGGGGTAGGGGTCGGCCTAGGAAAGGTTGGAGGGAGGGGTAAAGGAAGTTTTGTGTGCAGGGGCTTGGACTTCCAGCAAGTATGTGTGAGCGTATTTGATAGGAGTGAATGGAGGCATATGGTTTTAATACTTGACGTGCTGTTGGAGTGTGAGCAAAGTAACATTTATGAAGGGATTCAGGAAACCGGCAGGCCGGACTTGAGTTCTGGAGATGGGAAGTACAGTGCCGGCACTCTGAAGGAGGGGTGTTAATGTTGCAGTTTTATAACTGTAGTGTAAAGCACCCTTCTGGCAAGACAGTGATGGAGTGAATGATGATGAAAGTTTTTCTTTTTCGGCCACCCTGCCTTGGTGGAATCGGCCGATGTGTTAATAAAATAAAAAATAAATATATATATATATATATATATATATATATATATATATATATATATATATATATGTCGTGCCGATTAGGTAAAACTTGCGATTTTGGCTTAAATAGCAACGCTCACCTTGCCATATAAGACAAGTGAAAATTTGTGTATGCAATAATTTCGCCTAAATCATTCTGAACATAATGAAAAAAATATATTTTATTGTGTTTGTTTATTATTAAATTAATGTTAACGTATCTAAAATATATTTAGTTGGGTTAGGCTAAATTAAATTGCGCTTGTTGTAATAAGGTTAGGTAGGTTTCAAAGTTTCTCTTGGTACAAAATTATAAATTCTTACATTAACATAAATGAAAAAATATATCTTTAAACTTCTAAGAAAATTTTAGAAAGGACTTAACTTTAGATGAGTTTTTGCTAATTGACCAGTTTTACCTAATCGGCACGACATTATATATATATATATATATATATATATATATATATATATATATATATATATATATATATATATATATATATAGTCGTGCCAATTAGGTAAAACTTGCTATTTTGGCTTAAATAGCAACGCTCGTCTTGCCATATAAGACAAGTGAAAATTTGTGTATGCAATAATTTCGCCAATATCATTCTGAACCTAACGAAAAAATATAGTTCATTGTGTTTGTTTATTATTAAATTAATGTTAACGTATCTAAAATATATTTAGCTGGGTTAGGCTAAATTAAATTGCGCTTGTTGTAATAAGGTTAGGTAGGTTTTCAAAGTTTCTCTTGGTACAAAATTATAAATTCTTACATTAACATAAATGAAAAATATATATCTATAAACGTATAAGAGAAAATTTTAGAAAGGACTTAATTTTAGATGAGTTCTTGTTAATTGACCAGTTTTACCTAATCGGCACGACTATATATATATATATATATATATATATATATATATATATATATATATATATATATATATATGTCGTGCGATTAAGAAAACTTACGATTTTGGCTTAAATAGCAACGCTCACCTTGCCATATAAGACAAGTGAAAATTTGTGTATGCAATAATTTCGCCAAAATCATTCTGAACATAACGGAAAAAATATATTTCATTGTGTTTGTTTATTATTAAATTAATGTTAAAGTATCTAAAATATATTTAGTTGGGTTAGGCTAAATTAAATTGAGCTTGTTGTAATAAGGTTAGGTAGGTTTTCAAAGTTTCTCTTTGTACAAAATTATAAATTCTTACATTAACATAAATGAAAATATATATCTTTAAACGTATAAGAGAAAATTTTAGAAAGGTCTTAATTTTAGATGAGTTCTTGCTAATTGACCAGTTTTACCTAATCGGCACGACATATATATATATATATATATATATATATATATATATATATATATATATATATATATATATATATATATGCAAAAAGATCACAGTAAACAGGTGATATCAAAATATGCAAGACAACCACTATGAAAAAATAGAGGAATTCCAAGCGCTTTCGTAACTACTCACATTATCAAGGAACTATTATCAAGGAACTATATAGTTCCTTGATAATGTGTAATTAAAAGCGCTTGGAATTCTCTATTTTCATAGTGGTGTCTTGCTTATATATATATATATATATATATATATATATATATATATATGCAAAACAATCGCAGACAGGCAATCTTAACAATGCAAGACAAGCCACGGGGGTGGAAATCTTTAGCTCAAGTACTTTCACACTTCTCAGTGTGTCATCAGGAGCTGTGCAATGTTGCAAAGGCAACAACAGGAGAAGTAGGGTAAGTTTTCAGAAAGTGGTAGTGTGGAGGCACCGGCCAGTCTCTGTCTCAGAGGCAAGCGGGATGCCAACCACACACCGGCCCCCCCTAACACCCAACCCCATATGGGATCGGGTGGGGTAGGCCTCACAGTTTGCAGATAGTATTAGGAAAATACTAGAAGATAGTTAATAGCCAGCCCTAAGTTTCTAACAGCCTGAAATAGGTCATGTGATGTAAAAAGTTACATTACAATAGTGGATCATTAGATATCATCATTTACAACCTTCTAACTAATGAAATAGAGGGAAAAAATCCCTCTTTTGTCAACTGGTGTCATAGAACCTTCCAGAACATTCAGGAAATACTCAGTGTTAGTTAATATGCCTGTGTGAATTCTCCTATTCAGGCTTCCTTTCTCATAATAACTAGGCTATTCTTAATTTTAATGCCATTCCTATCATTATTATGAACTATCATCAGCTAATAATATTACCAACAACCTGATTCATTAAACCACTAAACTATTTGAAATCAGCATGTTGCAACCATCTATGTGTACCTTGTACTACTGTACCTAGATGGGGTACGACCTCAATAGTTCACTCTACATTTCTTTTGGGCTATCGTAGGATGATCACACATGTGCCCCTATACCTAAATGAACCCACATACCTATTTCCTTATTACAGATGTTATACCGCTCAGGTTACTAGAGCACCTGTCGCATTACGATACCTGTATGCAGCAATAGCTGAGTGAGTTATACCAACGTCAGACCTAACATATTAAATATCGACCTTCGTGACAAACTTAATGGCGGGTGTACCATGATGTTCAGTTTGCAGACTCTGGTCGAACCTAACCCAAACATCACGAAACCCCCTGGCATAAGGAACAATCCTGCGCTTTTGTATAACAATGTTGCTTAAGGCTGTGCACAGCTCCTGATGATGCAGTGAGAAGTGTGAAAGTACTTGAGCTAAAGATTTCCACCCCCCGTGGTTTGTCTTGCATATATATGCATACATACATACATACATTGAAGAATTGTGGCATATTTTTTTTAACACTTCGTAAAATTAGTTTAACACGGTTGCGGAATGGTCTGTTGGGTTACACCATTGAGTCAACAGTGGAGCCTATCCCTCACTACCCTAGACTATCCCATACTATCCAATGCTTTCCCAGCCTATCCTACATTATCCTAGGCTATCCTAGCCTATCCCACACTATCCTAGGCTATCGCAGCCTATCCCACACTATCCTAGGCTATCCCAGCCTATCCCACACTACCTTAGGCTATCCCAGCCGATTGTAACCTATCCCACACTATCCTTGGCTCTCCCAGCCTATCCCACACTATCCTAGGCTAACCTAGCCTATCCCACACTATCCTAGGCGATCCCAGCCTACCCCACACTATCCCAGCCTCTCCCACACTATCCTAGACTATCCCACACTATCCTAGGGTATCCCAGCCTATCCCACTATCCTAGGATATCCCTCATTATCCTAGGCTATCCCAGCCTACCTTAACCTATCCCACAATATCCTAGGCTATCCCAGCCTATCCTACACTATCCTATGCTATTCTAGTGTATCTCACACTATGCTAGCCTATCCCACACTATCCTATCCAACCAACAACCATCCACCTCAGCACAGTAGGGCCACACCATCCATATCCACTCTCTTCACAATCATCCACAAACACCATTACCCACAATTTAAAGTAAGAAATACTATTATTTCTATTGAATTTGTAGTCTTACGGAGTAATATATCACAACAATGCACTACAATTACATATTCACTTTTATTTTACAAGATCTGGAGGTCTAAAAATAAGTTGTTTGGCTTTTTGTGGGCTCCTGGAACGTAACCCTATTTTCCCCCTAAATTCTTCAGTTTGTCTAACACAGTTTTGACTAACACAGCGTTTTCAGGAACATAACTACCGTTTTAAACAACGGTCTACTGTATATATATATATATATATATATATATATATATATATATATATATATATATATATATATATATATATATATATATATATATATATATATATATATATATATATATATATATAAATATGCTATTGTAACCATGAACGAGTGGTATTGATCAATAACAACACTGCCACTAGCCAAGGATTCGAAAACCCATGACGCTCTAATCCACAGGACCACGCAATCCTACAAGAATGACACACCCAGCCAAGCTAGGAATCTTAACATCATCTGAGGACATATTGTGGTGTGGGTGCCTCTGAGCTTATTTTCTTCTACTCCCTGTTTGGTGTACAGGGTGTATAGGGTTACGTTCCTAAGAGCCCAAAAAAAACAGAGAGCGTAGGAGATGGTACAGGAGAAGAAAATGGGTTACTGAATTGCTGAAAAACACAAATATGTTGCAACAGAGGAGAGATAGCCTTAACTGAGAGATCACTGAATTAGAGCAAAAACTTAAGATGTCATACCTGACAGAAGAAGTGCAAAGGGAACAAAGAGCCATACAGGATATTGCAAGTAACCCAAAATATTTCTATTCCTATGCAAAATCCAAGCTAAGAACTACCTGTAGAATTGGACCATTATTGAGAGGAGATTCATATACTGACGATGAACAGGAAATGAGTGAAATCCTAAAAGAACAGTATGAATCAGTGTTCAGCAACCCACTAAATGACAGCAAGGTAGAAATTCAGAAATATTTTTCACTCCAGCAGAAGGCCGCGCAGGCCACCTAACCAACATTAGTACAAATCCCATAGATTTCGAAAAAGAAATGGACAACATGCCCACTCAATCAGCACCTGGACCAGATTCATGGAATGCTTTATTTATAAAGCAGTGCAAAGTACCATTAGCAAGAGCCCTTAGTATTCTTTGGAGAAAGAGCTTAGATCTAGGTGAAATACCGGAGGCCTTAAAGAGTGCAGACATAGCTCCTTTGCATAAGGGAGGTAGTAGAGCACTAGCTAAAAATTACAGACCAGTAGCCCTCACTTCTCACATCATAAAAATCTTTGAAAGAGTGATGAGACGGCAGATTACAAAGTTCATGGACCAGCACAACCAACATAACCCGAACCAGCATGGCTTTAGAGCAGGACGATCATGCCTGTCACAGCTGCTGAACCATTATGACAGAATTACGGAGGCATTGGAGGACGACCAAAATGCAGATGTGATTTACACAGATTTTGCAAAGGCGTTTGACAAATGCGATCATGGAGTGATAGCACACAAAATGAGGGCCATAGACATTACGGGGAAGGTAGGCAGATGGATTTTTGAGTTCCTAACACACAGAACACAAAAAGTAGTAGTGAACAGGGCAAGATCCAGCATCAGCGAGGTCAAAAGCTTAGTGCCCCAAGGCACTGTCCTGGCACCTCTGATGTTTCTCATCCTCATAGCAGACATAGATAAAAACACCCAGCACACTTTTGTATCATCATTTGCAGATGACACTAAAATAAGCATGAAAGTCACTATGGGAGAGGACACTGAAAAATTACAGGAGGACATAAGCAGCATCTTCCAGTGGGCAGTGGAGAACAACATGACGTTCAATGGTGATAAGTTTCAGCTGCTTAGGTATGGAAAAAATGAAGAACTCAAAAGGAACACTATATACAAAAACGCAAGAGGGTCACCTCATAGAACGAAAGGAACACGTAAAGGACTTGGGAATAATTATGTCTGCTGATCTGTCTTTTAAAGACCATAACAAGACAAAGATCACAACAGCCAAGAAGATGACGGGGTGGGTATTGAGAACTTTCAAAACAAGGGAAATAATGCCGATGGTGACCCTCTTCAAATCGCTAGTGCTCCCTCACTTAGAATACTGCTCTGTGCTGACGGCCCCGTTCAGGGCAGGAGAAATATCAGAGCTGGAACAAATTCAGAGATCGTTTACGGCTCACATTGAGCCACTGAAACATCTAAATTATTGGGAATGCCTTCAAGTCTTGAACATGTACTCACTGGAGCGGAGGAGAGAGATATACATGATAATATATACTTGGAAAGTACTTGAGGGCCTGGTCCCAAATCTTCACACTGCCATAACAACATACTGGAGTGAGAGATATGGGAGAAAGTGTAAAATAAACCCAGTGAGGAGCAGGGGTGCGGTGGGGACAATACGGGAGCACTGTATTAACATCCGGGGTCCCAGACTATTCAACATCTTACCAGAAGATATCTGAAACACGGCTGGAACCAGTGTAGAAGCCTTCAAGAGGAAACTGGACAAGTGTCTTCATCGGGTGCCAGATCAACCAGGCTGTGATGGATATGTGGGGCAGCGGGCCTCCAGCAGCAACAGCCTGGTTGACCAGACGATGCTGGCCCATGGCCGGGCTCAGAGAGTAGATAAACTCTCGAAACTCTTCAAAGGTATATCAAAGGCAATAGATCTTACAAAAATTACAAGTGAATATGTAATTGTAGTTCATTATCGTGATGTATTATGTTGTTTTTACTGCTTAAGATTACAAATGCAACAGAAATAATAGTATATTTTACTTTAATTTGTGGGTGCTGGTGTTTGTGGATGATTGTGGAGAGTGGAGAATTATGCTGTGGCCCTACTGGGCTGAGGTGGATGGTAGAGGTTCTGGTACTGAAGTCGATGGTTGTACTGGAGTGTGCATAAATTCTGTAATGGATTTCTGTTCCATTTTACCCTACAGTACATTATACACTTGACAGTAAGGCATCAAACAGCTGCTGTAGACACCGTTTCAGGGTCCTCTTCAGTGAAAAAGTTTAACTTTAAGTCATTCAGTAAATCAGTCAAGTTATTCAGTCAATCAAATCAGTCAGTCAGTCAAGTAAGTCAGTAAAGTCTGTCAGTCAAGTCAGTCAGTCAAGTCAGTAAATCATTCAGTCAAGTCAGTAAGTCATTCAGTCAAGTCAGTAAGTCAAGTCAGTAAGTTATTCAGTCAAGTCAGTAAGTCATTCAGTAAAGTCAATAAGTCATTCAGTCAAGTTAGTAAGTCAGTCAAGTCATTCATTCAGTCAGTCAAGTCATTCATTCAGTCAGTCAAGTCATTCATTCAGTCAGTCAAGTCATTCATTCAGTCAGTCAAGTCATTCATTCAGTCAAGTCATTCATTCAGTCAGTCAAGTCATTCATTCAGTCAGTCAAGCCAGTCAGTCAGTCAAGTCAATAAGTAATTCAGTCAAGTCAGTAAGTCAAGTCAGTCAGTCAAGTCATTCAGTAAGTCAGTCAAGTCATTCAGTCAGTCAAGTCAGTAAGTCAATAAGTAATTCAGTCAAGTCAGTAGGTCAAGTCAGTCAGTCAAGTCATTCAGTAAGTCAGTCAAGTCATTCAGTCAGTCAAGTCAGTAAGTCATTTAGTCAAGTCAGTAAGTCTTCAGTCAAGTCAGTAAGTCTTCAGTTAAGTCATTCAGTAAGTCAGTCAGTCAATTCAGTAAGTCATTCATTCAAGTCAGTAAGTCATTCAGTAAGTCAGTCAAGTCTTTCAGTCAGTCAGTCAAGTCAGTAAGTCATTCAGTCAAGTCAGAAAGTCAGTCAGTCAAGTCAGTAAGTCATTCAGTCAAGTCAGTAAGTCAGTCAGTCAAGTCAGTAAGTCAGTCAAGCTCGTATATTCGCCTCGTTCTTTTTAATTATAGGAACTGGGGCTCTGGTGGTTAAAGCTCTCGCTTCACACGGCGAGGGCCTGGGTTCGATTCCCAGCCAGGGCAGAAACATTGGGCGTGTTTCTTTACACCTGTTGTCTATGTTCCCCATCAGTAAAATGGGTACCTGGGTGTTAGTGGACTGGTGTGAGTCTCATCCTAGGACACTGACCTAATCTGCCCAAAATGCTCAGCATAATAAGGGACTTTCTATATAGTAGTATGTCACTGATGTCAGCTAGGCCTGTATATCATGTACATGTACTTGTAGTAAATAAAGATATTATTATTATTATTATTATTATTACATTAAGGCCATAGACCATCACTATATCCACCACACGTGAACCACTCTTAAGCTTATCTAATATCTCAGTTTTCTTCGTAATTTCACTTTCAGCATCACTTGTATGCTTACTGGGTGCCATGATTGCTTGGCAGATTTAACAAATGGCAATGAAAATATGTACAATGTATGTAAATAAACACAGTGAGGTTCCCGAGTATCGTCGTCCTACATTTTAATGACCTCACTGCATTAATAAACTCACTACAGGCCAGTATGTCCATCATTGCTCTCACTGAAACCTGGCTAAAGCCTCATACTACAGATATCTATGTCATTCCTGGTTACACAGCCATACACAATTGTAGGCCAGACCACCAAGGAGGTGGCACAGCTATGTTATACTCAGACCAGCTTGAATGTATCAACAATACATGCACAAGAGATGAACATGGAGAATATATAATAGCTAAGTTTAAATCCAAATACCTACAAAAACCTCTCACAGTTATAAACATCTATAGATTACCACAGTCAAATATTAAACAATTTAGTGAAAAATTAGGAAGTATGATTACTGATGCACACATGAACAAAGACCACTTAATCCTCATAGGAGACTTCAAAATAAACCTCCTACAAGATCAGGACTCACAAGTAACTGAATTCACAAACACTATGAGCAACTGCTTGCTGCTCCCGACAGTAACAAAACCTACAAAAATCTCTGAGACCTGTGCCTCTCTGTTAGACCATATCTGGACTAATACCATATCCCCATTAAAATCAGGCATAATCACAGACAATATCACAGACCACTACCCTACCTTTCTCATAACCATCCTCGGAAAATTACAACTAGAGACTACTAAAATTACCTTCAGTCTACATAATGAGACAGCTATTAATAACTTCATAACAGCTATGACAAACACTGACTGGCAAACAGAAATAGACAACTT
>WNWK01046443.1:0-14314 GCA_009830355.1 Cherax destructor
ATTTTTAATAATCACCGCTCTGCTGCAATGTTCTCGGCTGCCAATATCCCTACTACTTCAGTCCACATTGGCCCACTATCCTTGGCTCTGATGATCCCATCCTCGTCGCCACTGTAGTGGTTGTAGGTTAGTAAAACCCAGAGTAAATATAACCATGTACTCTCTAAGGCTGCTCCATAACAACAACGACAATAACAAAACAATTATAAATGACTGAACCAAACAAACATAGTATTCAATCCTCCTACTGCTCCCAACCCCTTACAGTGACCATCTCACCAAGTGTTTGTCCACCTGCGTGACCATCTCACCAAGTGTTAGTCCATCTGCGTGACCATCTCACCAAGTGTTAGTCCATCTGCGTGACCATCTCACCAAGTGTTAGTCCACCTGCGTGACCATCTCACCATGTGTTAGTCCACCTGCGTGACCATCTCACCAAGTGTTAGTCCATCTGCGTGACCATCTCACCAAGTGTTAGTCCACCTGCGTGACCATCTCACCAAGTGTTAGTCCACCTGCGTGACCATCTCACCAAGTGTTAGTCCACCTGCGTGACCATCTCACCAAGTGTTAGTCCTTCTGCGTGACCATCTCACCAAGTGTTAGTCCATCTGCGTGACCATCTCACCAAGTGTTAGTCCACCTGCGTGACCATCTCACCAAGTGTTAGTCCATCTGCATGACCATCTCACCAAGTGTTAGTCCACCTGCGTGACCATCTCACCAAGTGTTAGTCCATCTGCGTGACTATCTCACCAAGTGTTAGTCCACTTGCCTGAATGTCTCCAAGTAATAATCCACCTGCGTGACCATCTCACCAAGTGTTTGTCCACCTGCGTGACCATCTCACCAAGTATTAGTCCACATGCCTGAATGTCTCCAAGTAATAATCCATCTGCGTGACCATCTCACCAAGTGTTAGTCCACCTGCGTGACCATCTCACCAAGTGTTAGTCCACCTGCGTGATCATCTCACCAAGTGTTAGTCCTCCTGCGTGACCATCTCACCAAGTGTTAGTCCACCTGCGTGATCATCTCACCAAGTGTTAGTCCTCCTGCGTGACTCTCTCATAAAGTGCTAGTCCAGATGCAGCTTCTGAACCACTCGAAAGTTGCTACTTGTGTTGCTGCAGCTGAGGCCTCATGGGCACTTGTGTAAGTTCCTCTGGGTCACTTGCGTGACCACCTCCTCAGAGTTTATCTTCCACAGGCAATCAAGTTGCATATTATTCTCTCGTGCAGTTTAGAGTCACCAGCTGTGCCTTGGCAGGCGGCCCGCTCCTGCCTTTCTTGCCAGGGCAAATTTGCATACTGCTCGGATATATATTGGCCGAGTTATACGGCCTGTGAAATTATACATTTTCCTTCGTTAAGAGGAGCTTTTTCGTGCTAGGGTAATCTTGGGTGTGAGAGAGAGACCTTCTTTAACGTTTATTTGTGGTAGAAGAGAGGAGGATAAAATATACAATCATGGAGTAATGCATGGTAACTAAGAGAGAGCCACTAAGATCACCAAACAGGAAAAGAAGTCACCTGACGCGGCTCTTAGCGATGTAATGACTCTATTGTATGAACGTATTTTTTTTAGGTGAATTTGTTATGTTATCCATATGATAAATAAACTATTTCACTGGCTTATATCTTAACCTCCATCATTTTCTCTCTTATCTCTCTCACTATATAAACCCCCCCGGACTCAAATTTATATGTAGCAAGTTTTACCTATTCTGCACCCTATATATATATATATATATATATATATATATATGTCGTGCCCATTAGGTAAAACTGGTCAATTAACAAGAACTCCTCTAAAATTAAGTCTTTTCTAAAATTTTCTCTTATACGTTTAAAGATATATTTTTTTCATTTATGTTAATGTAAGAATTTATAATTTTGTAAAAAGAGAAACTTTGAAAACCTACCTAACCTTATTACAACAAGCGCAATTTAATTTAGCCTAACCCAACTAAATATATTTTAGATACGTTAACATTAATTTAATAATAAACAAACACAATGAAATATATTTTTTTCGTTATGTTCAGAATGATTTTGGCGAAATTATTGCATACACAAATTTTCACTTGTCTTATATGGCAAGGTGAGCGTTGCTATTTAAGCCAAAATCGCAAGTTTTACCTAATATATATATATATATATATAAAGTCGTGCCGAATAGGTAAAATTGGCGATTTTGGCTTAAATTGTAAAGTTCTTCCTACCGAATAAGGCAACCGAAAATTTGTGTATGCAAAAATTTCGCCAAACTCATTCTGAACCTAACGAAAAAAATATATTTCATTTTGTTTGTTTATTAAATTATTGTAAACTTATGTAACATATCTTTAGTTAGATTGGGCTAAATTATATTGAGCTTGTTATAATAAGGTTAGGTAAGTTTTCTCAAGTACTTTTGATACAATATTATTAATTTTTACATTAACATAAATGAAAAATATATATCTTTAAACGTATAAGAGAAAATTTTAGAATGGACTTAATTTTAAGTGAGGTCTTGCTAATTGACCAGTTTTACCTATTCGGCGACGATATATATATATATATATATATATATATATATATATATATATATATATATATATATATATATATATATATATATATATGTCGTGCCGATTAGGTAAAACTTGCGATTTTACTTAAATAGCAACGCTCACCTTGCCATATAAGACAAATGAAAATTTGTGTATGCAATAATTTCGCCAAAATCATTCTGAACCTAACGAAAAATATATTTCATTGTGATTCTTTATTATTAAATTAATGTTAACGTATCTAAAATATATTTAGTTGGGTTAGGCTAAATTAAATTGCGCTTGTTGTAATAAGGTTAGGTAGGTTTTCAAAGTTTCTCTTGGTACAAAATTATAAATTCTTACATTAAAATAAATGAAAAAATATATCTTTAAACGTATAAGAGAAATTTTAGAAAGGACTTAATTTTAGATGAGTTCTTGCTAATTGACCAGTTTTACCTAATCGGCACGACATATATATATATATATATATATATATATATATATATATATATATGTCGTGCCGATTAGGTAAAACTCCGATTTGGCTTAAATAGCAACGCTCATCTTGCCATATAAGACAAGCGAAAATTTGTGTATGCAGTAATTTCGCCAAAATCATTCTGAACATAACGAAAAAATATATTTCGTTGTGTTTGTTTATTATTAAATTAATGTTAACGTATCTAAAATATATTTAGTTGGGTTAGGCTAAATTAAATTGCGCTTGTTGTAACAAGGTTAGGTAGGTTTTCAAAGTTTCTCTTGGTACAAAATTAAATATTTTTACATTAACATAAATGAAAAAAATATATCTTTAAACGTATAAGATAAAATTTTAGAAAGGACTTAATTTTAGATGAGTTCTTGCTAATTGACCAGTTTTACCTAATCGGCACGACATATATATATATATATATATATTTATTTATTTATATATATATATATATATATATATATATATATATATATATATATATATATATATATATATATATATATATATATATATATATATATATATATATATGTATATATATATATATATATATATATATATATATATATATATATATATATATATATATATATATATATATATATATATATATATATATATATATATATGTCGTGCCGATTAGGTAAAACTTGCGATTTTGGCTTAAATAGCAACTCTCACCTTGCCATATAAGACAAGTGAAAATTTGTGTATGCAATAATTTCGCCAAAATCATTCTGAACATAACGAAAAAAAAATATTTCATTGTGTTTGTTTATTATTAAATTAATGTTAACGTATCTAAAATATATTTAGTTGGGTTAGGCTAAATTAAATTGCGCTTGTTGTAATAAGGTTAGGTAGGTTTTCAAAGTTTCTCTTGGTACAAAATTATAAATTCTTACATTAACATAAATTAAAAAAATATATCTCTAATCGTATAAGAGAAAATTTTAGAAATGACTTAATTTTAGATGAGTTCTTGCTAATTGGCCAGTTTTACCTAATCGGCACGACATATATATATATATATATATATATATATATATATATATATATATATATATATATATATATATATATAGGAGGTACCACCTCTAGAACTTTACTGGGGACCCTCATCCTCCTCTGGATCATCTGTCGATTGGTAGAAACTATTTCACATTTGGTGGAGTTTAAAGATAGGCCCAGGCTCTCTCCCATGTTTTTAATTTTCCTGATGTCCTCTAGGAGAGATTCTGTAGTGCCAGCTAGGGTACCATCATACAAGAACCAGATATCGAGCTCACTGGAGAGCGCTTCTGTGACTTCCTTGATGACCAGACAGAATAGAAAGGGGGCGAGAGGGTTGTTGCATACCCTCACACGAGTCAATTTCATGGTCCCCAAGCAATAGTTCAGAAGCCACACTATACCACGATTCTATGAAGGGATAGAGGGAAGGGAAGTGTCTAGAAAGTGTTTGGAGAGCAGCATCCCTTCTGACTGAGTTGAAAGCATTGGACATGTTGTTGATGTATACTCGTGCTGCATGGGCAGCTACTTCACAGCCTTGATGAACACCAAAACCGAGCTGAGTTGGTTTCAACATTGAGGCAGCATCTTGACTCACCATTCGTACTGCAGCCTTGGCAACTAGGCGCCGAAGGGTGTTGCCCACTGCAATGGGCCTAACTCCTACATCCTTTTACCGGAGGGCACACAGTGAGGCACCAAAGAAAGGGTTTCTAATGACCTCTGGGACCCTGCCAGCCCGGCACACATTGGAAAATTTGGTGAGTTCAGAGAGCAACTTCTCTGAAACCTCACCAAGTGCTGGATTGATCATTTGTTTCAAATATTGTGGCCTTAAACCGGTGAAACCTCCTGCTGAGCCCTGTGGAAATGACATAGCAGCTTTATACACATCAGCATCCTCTAAGGTTAAATGTTCTTCACCTGCTGCAATGTCAGGGAGATCAATGTTGGTACTGGGAGCCCTGGGTGAATGTTTGTCCTTCAGGGCTTGTGCTGTAATGCAGTCCTTAGGAGCGATGGTATTCTCACTGGTTATAAGCTTCAGTACTCCAATAGTATTACCCTCTTCTATTTTTCTGCTAATTTGAGCCCTGATTTTTGAGGCGTCAGGTGTCCTGTTGTTGGCATTTGCCTGGCGGGTGTTTGACGCCTTGAGGAGACGGACGAGGATGTCATCTCTAGGGAATGCATTTATTGCCCTAATAACATATGTTGCTAGTGACTTGTCCCCCCTTGGTGGAACAGCCGCATTGTCAAATAGCAGTAGGTTGTGCCAGGATCCGTTGTTTGCAGGAGCATCGTTGACGTTCTTCAAGAGGTCGGCGAATTTGCTGGCAGCTTGATGGCGAGCTGCTTTGGGGATGTGTGTCAGCATCCTGGTGGATGTTAATTTGATTGCAGAATTTAGGTCCTCTGTAGAGGTGAAGTCAGGGTAGCTGTCAACTCTGTCTGCTGGGAGGGCCTGTTGGCTGTTCTCATTTGGAGCCCTCCTGTAGCCTAGACATCCATTGTGTGCACGGATGTTGCCAGTTGAGGGATTGAGTGCACATACCCTGTGGCACACCTGGCAGTTGCCTCATGGACGGATTCCACAGCGTTGGCTCTGTCGTGGAGATTCCTGGGAACCCGACACTTCTTGTGACGTTGCTGACATCGTGGGGGTGGGTGGGCGCCAGCAGTGGGGTAACGGGTGAAGGACAGTATGGATGCATGGGGGATGAGGGTAGGGGAGTAGTGAGTGGGAGTGCGAGTAATAGGTGGGGCACTAAAGAGCAACACCCTTGGTCGGGATGTGGGGAGGGATGGGGGGCGATGAGAGTGGCCCTATCTGTTCACTAAAGATGCACATCACTAACTTTTGCTAATTGTTATACACTTATCATTCTATTTGGAAAAAATCCTCGACATTTGGCACACTAATCACCGTGTTCTCACTGTTAACCGAGATGTTCTTCTATTCATCATCCATTGACGGAGTCCTCAGCGACCACTCCTCCCCCAACCCAGGATGAACAGAGGGAAAACAAACCTCCCCCACACCTCCCCTGGCAGGATCCCCTCAACACCACCCCCACTACTCAATTCCCCTCATGCACACTGCACTTTCACTGATACAGAAGCAATGGTCTGATGAAAAGGTTTGTTATACCTCTGTAATCTCCGGTGGATACTCACGATGACGTCTGCTTAAACTGGCCCATGGAAAACATGTTGGTTCTTTGTCTGCACACAAAATGTATGGAGCACCACAAACTGGCTCCCTCCATCCACGCCGGCAGGAGTGTATATATATATATATATATATATATATATTATATATATATATATATAATATATTCAAAAGTCGGCAGTCTCCCACCGAGGCAGGGTGACCCAAAAAGAAAGAAAATCCCCAAAAGGAAAATACTTTTATCATCATTCAACACTTCCACCACACTCATACATAATCACTGTCTTTGCACAGGCGCTCAGATACGACAGCTGTTACTATCCCAGATCCCTCCTTTAAAGTGCAGGCATTGTACTTCCCATTTCCAGGACTCAATTCCAACTAAATCAATTAACTGGTTTCCCTGAATCCCTTCACAATATGTTACCCTGCTCACACTCCAACAGATCGTCATGTCCCAAAAACCATTAGCCTCCATTCACTCCTATCTAACACGCTCACACATGCTTGTGGAAGTCCAAGCCTCTCGCCCACAAAACCTCCTTTACCCCCTCCCTCCAACCTTTTCTAGGATGACCCCTACCCCCTCCCTCCAACCTTTTCTAGGACGACCCCTACCCCGCCTTAATTCCCCTACAGATTTATACGCTCTCCAAGTCATTCTACTTTGAGCCATTCTCTCTAAATGACCAAACCACCTCAACAACCCCTCTTCAGCCCTCTAACAAATTCTTTTAGTAACTCCACACCTTCTCCTAATTTCCACATTCCGAATTTTCTGCATAATATTTACACCACACATTGCCCTTAGACAGGACATCTCCACTGCCTCCAGCCTCCTCCTCGCTGCAGCATTTGCAACCCATGCTTCACACCCATATAAGAGTGTTGGTACCACTATACTTTCGTACATTCCCTTCTTTCCCTCCATGGATAACGTTTTTTGTCTCCAAAGATACCTCAAAGAACCACTCACGTTTTTTCCTTCATCAATTCTATGGTTAACCTCATCCTTCATAAACCCATCCACTGAAACATTAACTCCCAAATGTCTGAAAACATTTACTTCTTCCATAATCCCTCTCTCCAATGTGATATCCAATTTTTCTTTATTTAAATCGCTAGATACCCTCATCACCTTACTCTTATCTATGTTCACTTCCAACTTTCTTCCTTTACACACTCTCCCAAACTCGTTCACTAACCTTTGCAACTTTTCTTTAGAATCTCCCTTAAGCACAGTATCATCAGCAAAAAGTAACTGTGTCAACTCCCATTTTGCATTTAATTCCCCATAATTTAATCCCACCCCTCTCCCCAACACCCTAGCATTTACTTCTTTTACAACCCCATCTATAAATATATTAACCAACCATGGTGACATTACACATCCCTGTCTAAGACCTACTTTTACCGGGAAGTAATCACCCTCTCTCCTACACACACTAACCTGAGCCTCACTATCCTCATAAAAACTCTTTACAGCCTTCAGTAACTTACTACCTATTCCATACACTTGAAACATTTGCCACATTGCTTCCTTATCCACTCTATCATATGCCTTTTCTAAATCCATAAATGCAATGAAAACGTCTCTACCTTTATCTAAATACTGTTCACATATATGCTTCACTGTAAACACTTGATCTACACATTCCCTACCCACTCTAAAGCCTCCTTGCTCATCTGCAATCCTACTCTCTGTCTTACCTCTAATTCTTTCAATAATAACCCTGCCATACACTTTACCTGGTATACTCAGTAAACTTATTCCCTATAATTTTACACTCTTTATCCCCTTCCCTTTATATAAAGGAACTATACATGCTCTCTTCCGATCCCTAGGTACCTTCCTCTTTCATACATTTATTAAACAAAAATACCAACCACTCCAGCACTATATCCTCCCCTGCTTTTAACATTTCTGTCATGATCTCGTCAGTTCCAGCTGCTTTACCCCCTTTCATTCTACGTAATGCCTCACGCACCTCCCCACACTCACATCCTGCTCTTCTTCACTCCTAAACGATGTTGTACATCCCTGGCCAGTACATTAAATTACCGCCTCCTTTTTCATCGTCATTTAAAAGTTCCTCAAAATATTCCGCCATCTACCCAATACCACCAGCTAACCATCTACTAACTCCTACTCTGTTTTTAACTGACAAATCCATTCGTTCCCTAGGCTTTCTTACCTTGTTTATCTCACTCCAAATTTTTCTTGTTTTCAGCAAAATTTCTTGACAGAGCCTCTCCAACTCTTTCATCTGCTTTTCCT
Organism: Cherax destructor; assembly: GCA_009830355.1. NCBI lineage: Eukaryota > Metazoa > Arthropoda > Malacostraca > Decapoda > Parastacidae > Cherax > Cherax destructor. Next base: position 8,508 of record WNWK01046443.1, read on the forward strand.
TTTGCACTCTCTCATCACTCTCTTCACCTTTCTTTTACTCTCCATATACTCTGCTCTTCTTATAACACTTCTGTTTGTAAAAACCTCTCATAAGCTACCTTTTCTCTTTTATCTCACTCCTTTACTTCTCATTCCTCTAGTCACTCCTCTTTCCTCCTGCACCCACCCTCCTATAGCCACAAACTTCTGCCCCACATTCTAATACTGCATTTTTAAAACTACCCCAAACCCTTTCTTCAACCCCCCACTACTCATACTTGTACTATCCCACCTTTCTGCCAATAGTTGCTTATATCTCACCCTAACTTCCTCCTCCCTTAGTTAATACACCTTCACCTCTCTCTTACTTGCTGTTGCCATTTTCCTTTTGTCCCATCTACCTCTTACTCTAACTGTAGCTACAACTAAATAATGATCCGATATATCTGTTGCCCTTCTATAAACATGTACATCCTGAAGCCTACCCATCAACCTTTTATCAACCAATACATAATCCAACAAACAACTTTCATTATGTGCTATACCATACCTTGTATACTAATTTATCCTCTTTTTCATAAAGTATGTATTACTTATTACCAAACATCTTTTACACATAGCTCAATTAAGGCTTCCCATTTTCATTTACCCTGGCACCCCAAATTTACCTACTACTCCCTCCACTACATTTTTACCCACTTTAGCAAGTACTCTCTAACTTGGTTCAAGACTCTCCACACACTCACTCAACATTACCCAAAATCTCTCTCTCCTCTACACTTCTCTCTTCTCCAGGTGCATAAACACTTACTGTAACCCACTATTCACATCCAACCCTTATTTTACTCCACATTATCCTTGAATTTATACATTTATATTCCCTCTTTCCTGCCATAACTTATCCTTCAACATTACTGCTACTCCTTCTTTAGCTCTATCTCAGTTTGAAACCCTGACCTAATCCCATTTATTTCTCCCCACGGAAACTCTCCTACCCCTTCAACTTTGTTTCACTTAAAGTCAGGACATCCAGCTTCTTTTATATTCATAACATCCACAATCCTCTGTTTCTTATCAGTGGCACAACATCACGCACATTCAAACATCCCACTTTGACGATTTTCTTCTTTTTCTTTTTAGTAAGCTATACGTGAAAAAGGGTTACTAGCCCATTGTTCCCAGCATTTTAGTTGACTTTTACAACACGCATGGCTTACGGAGGAAAGATTCTTATTCCACTTTCCCATGGATATGAAAGGAAAAGCAATAAGAACAAGAACTATTAAGGTGAAAGTGTATATTTCTTCTGGATCACTCTGTCTTGGTGGGAGACGGCCGACTTGTTGAAAAAAGAAATATATAAATATAAGGAGGTATCACCTCTGGAACTGTCCTGGGGACCCTCATGCTCAGAGAAAAGAATAAACTTGCTTCAGGGAAAACTCGAGGTTCTCCCTGAAGCTGTTTGAAAATTTTCTCCTACCTCCCCCTATATTGTATATATACTTTTTTTAAAGACAAAATACATTGGCAAAATACAATACGGAGTAAAACAACATAGATTGCAACTCAGAGCTAAATCTCGAACACTTCGTCCAGCTCCCGGCAGTGGGCCTCGTGCCCAGAATGCTGCAGGCATTTTCCTCTGGATCGCAACACTGAGTCTCTGAAAGAGGAAGCTGGCCGCCATGAGGTCCTTGGTTTCTATGATGATTTTTTCACCCAGCTCTTTAAGGAATTTTAGAGCACACTTGCCCCATGCTCCAAGGGTCTCCGACCCTATTGGGATGAAGTTATAGCAAGGGGGAAGGCCTTCATATTTGCGGGTCTTCTGGGTCTCCCTGTGGCTGGCAGCTCCACCCCCTTCGGCTACGGATTATGGGAAGAGGTGTCTGCCATTGTGGCGGCACAGGTGTAATCCCAAGCAATCTGCTTTCCATCCTTCCAGAGTAGCATAGTGGCTCCATCAGGACGCTTTTGACTTCCGTCAGACTTCTGCACTTGGGGTTCCCGTTCAGCTGGGCAATTGGCTGTGGCGAGGCTTTCTTTATGATGTCGTTGACCTCCTCATGTCTAGCATACTTCCCTTCTGATGTGTGACACACGAGACCATGAAGTCCGAATAGATCAGCCGTAGTCCTGCCGCAAATACACCTATGTTCGGTGAGTATAGGGGCAGCTAGGCGAAGAGCAACACCAATCCGAATGGCCTGTGGGTCGAGTCGAGTTCCCAGGGAGGAATGGGAATAGCTGAGAGTGTGGTGCCTTCACCGCTAGGAGACGAACTTTGTCCTTTAGTGAAGTGTTGGTGAGCATTGTGTTGGCCATTTTATCCATGATCGGTTTGTCCCAGTGGGACTGTTTGTGCTCTTTGGGAGGAGCTGGTCTACTGGAGGATTCTGCAAGGGTGTCCCACCGCACGGCTGCTTCAGTGAACCTGGGGTCTTGAGCTCCTACCGCGTCTCTCAAGCGTTCGGGGACGATCTTCTTGACTAATCCACTGGAAGCCAAAAACGAGAACAGAACAGCAGGTAAAGCTACCTGCATTGCTCACCCTATACCTCCCAGTCGTACTGGGAGGTTGCCTGATCCCATTGCCGATCCTCTAGTGACAGATTCAGTGCCTTCTTAAAGGTTGATCTCAGGTGTGCGTCATATTCGTCGAGTGTTGGGTTGTCAAAAGAGGGTGAGCATCTCAGGAAGTAAGTGAGTCTTGGCATAGTTGGACACCTTGTGAGGAGTTACAGAGCATCATGGGCATCAAGATCGCTTATTCTCTCCTCCATTCTATTCAGGTCATTCAATTTGTCCTTGAGGGCCGTGTCGATGGCCTGGTGACCAAGCGGTGCTCCCAATAGGGTACTGTTGGACGGAGTGGAAGTAGAGACTTCTGGGAGGATTTTTGCACAGCATTAATTATTTCTTGGTTCGTTGTGATGATTTCACACTTGGGTGATTGAGGATGAGTCCCAAGGCTTCTCCCTGTATCTTCACCAGTTGTACGTCCTCTAACAGGGACTCTTCAGTACCTGCCAGACTGCCATCATCCAGGCACCAGATGTTGAGCTCGCTGCGTAGGCTGGAAGTTAGTTCTCTTACTGCCAAGCAGAAGAGAAGTGGAGCGAGTGGATCACCCTGCTGAACACCCTCTGATGAGGGAATTTCATGTTCTCCAAACAAAAGATATATATATATATATATATATATATATATATATATATATATATATATATATATATATATATATAATAATATATACATATTTTTTTTATAGGAGGTACCACCTCTAGAACTTTTGGGGACCCTCATCCTCAGGGAAGACAATAAACGTACCTCAGGGAAAACTCGAGGTTCTCCCCGGAGCTGTTTGAATATTTTCTTCTCCTACCACTCCCTATATAGTATATTATATAAGTGCTTTATTAATAGACAAAATATATTGACAGAAAACACAAACATGAACATGAATACATTGGTACAATATATCAAAGATTATGAATCTCTTCCAGCTCCTCCGAAGCCGGACGCGAGCCCAATATGCAGCATGCATTTCCCCTCTGGATGGCCACGCTGAGGCGCTGGAACATGAAAGTGGCTGCCCTTGGGTCCCTGGTGGTGTCGATGAGTCTAGAACCCAGTTCTTTAAGGAAACGTGTTGCATTTTTTCCCCATGATCCCAAGGTCTCTGATCCCACTGGGACAAATTAATACTGTTGGCTTATGTCCCTGTACTTCGATCTTGTACTTCTCCTGTGGTAAGCAGCTCCTCTCTGTCGCCCGACACTGTGATGGATATAGGTGTCACCCAGTGTCGACACACAGGTATAGTCCAAGCTAAGAGCTTGCCATTCTTCCAAGGATAAATGGTGATCCCGTCGGGAGGTTTGCTGGGTTGTGGGCATTGTTGGCTGCTAGTGATCGGGGCTCTCTCGGCTGGGCATCCAGCTGTAGCAAGGGTTCTCTTTATGATGTCGTTGACTTCATTGTGTCTTGCATGCCAGCCCTTGGTTTTGGAACAGTTAAGATCATGTAGACCATATTGGTCGACTTGCGCATCGCCGTCTTAAATATATATATATATATATATATATATATATATATATATATATATATATATATATATATATATATATATATATATATATATATATATATATATGCAAAAAGATCACAGTAAACAGGTGATATCAAAATATGCAAGACACCACTATGAAAATAAAGGAATCCCAAGCGCTTTCGTGACTACTCACATTATCAAGTTCCTTGATAATATAGTTCCTTGATAATGTGAGTAGTCACGAAAGCGCTTGGAATTCCTCTATTTTTTCATAGTGGTTGTCTTGCATATATATACATAAAAAATATATAATATATATATATATATATATATATATATATATATATATATATATATATATATATATATATATATATAATGTGATTAATCGTGTTAGATGGAAGTGAGCGGAGACAGGTGGTTTTCATGATTTAACATGCTGTCGGAGTGTCAGCAAGGTAACATGTATGCAGGGATACAGGGAAGCCAGTTGCCGGACTTAAGTCCTGTTAGTGGAAAGTACAGATCCTGCACTCTGAAGGAGAAGTGGGGATATTAACAGTTTTTAACTATAGTAACGGCGCGCATCTGTTAACACAGTGATGGAGTGAGTGATGGTGAAAGTTCTTCTTCATTTTCAGGTCACCTGTGGGAGACAGCCGGTGTGTTAAAAAAAATATTTGACTCTCTCCATGTAACTTATTTCACCCAGAAATGTGTCAATCATTAATCCATGAAATAAAATGCTACAACGCATACTGCCAGGCACATCATCTAAAGGGGACAAGAAGACACAGATCAGCCAGACTATGGAAAAGAAAAGAGGGGAGCCACAACACCCCCTCCAGGGACAGAGTTTTTTCTAGGGCCAGGAGGGAAAAAAGACTGGCAAGAAATGACAATAATCCTACACCAACTGAAAACACTTTTGGAGCAGAGGCACGGACACTGGCCTCCACTCCAGAACAACAGATATTAGAGCCAGCATATAAAACCTCCTTAAATTCCACCAATATAACGACATTTGTCTTTGCAAACATACAGGGTCTAAAGCCGTCAAAAAACAACAAAATTCCTTACATCAAGGGACTGCTCACGGAGTCAAATGCAATGTTTGCAGCATTCACAGAGACCCACATAAAGGATCATTATGACAACGAAATATGGATCCCAGGTTATAACCTATTCAGATGCGACAGACTAAGCAGCAACAAGGAAGGTTGGCCTTTTACGTCACAGATCCTCATTTGCTCAGAACTACTAAACACCTCAAATGATGTAGTTGAAGTTTTGGCGGTAAAGATTGAAAACCAAAACCTTGTCATTGTGGTGGTATACAAGCCTCCAGATGCAACTTCCCAGCAATTCCAAGGAGCAGCTTTTGAAAATTGACCACTGTCTAGAAAATCTCTAAATTCCCACCCCAAACATCTCATTACTAGGAGATTTCAACTTGAGACACCTAAAATGGAGGAGATAGAAAACAATGCCTTTAGCAGAGATCACCCCAGGAGGCAGCGCAATGAAAATTCACACACACGAACTATTAAATCTCTGCGCCAGATTCACATTAAACCAGCAAATATTAGAGCCAACAAGACTAGAAAATACGCTGGACCTCATCTTCACTAACAACAACAACGATCTGATACGGAATATAACCGTATCAAAGACAATACACTCAGATCACAACATAATAGAGGTACAGACATGTTTGCACTGGGCTCCTGACCAGCAAAATGTGATCAGTCAGGAAGGTCTCTTCACAAAA
>WNWK01046444.1:0-14313 GCA_009830355.1 Cherax destructor
TAAGATACCCATAATTATTTTTAAGGGGACCTTATGTCTTGGACCAATGTCTTGGTCTGAAAAGTGGCAGATGAAGTTCAATGTGGACAAGTGTAAGGTGCTTGTCGTTGGTAATGAAAATATCCCTCGAATTTATAAACTAGGTGAAGTTGAGCTTGATCATACAGAATGTGAAAAGACTTGGGAGTCATGGTAAGCAGAAATCTAAAGCCAAGACAACAGTGCCTAAGTGTGCGCAATAAGGCTAACAGATTACTAGGATTTATTTCAAGAAGTATAAGCAACAGAAGTCCAAAAGTTATTTTACAGCTCTATACATCACTAGTGAGACCTCATTTGGATTATGCAGCTCAGTTTTGGTCTCCTTACTACAGGATGGATATAGATTCATTGGAGAACATACAAAGAAGAATGACTAAAATGATTTACAGTATAAGAAATCTCCCGTATGAAGATAGACTTAGAGCGTTGAATCTCCACTCTCTGGAGAGACGTAGAATGAGGAGATATCATCGAGGTGTACAAGTGGATGATGGGCATAAACAAAGGAGATATTAATAAAATACTGAGGATATCGAACCAAGTAAGAACGAGAAATAACGGATTTAAATTGGATAAATTTAGATTTAGAAAGGACATAGGCAAGTACTGGTTTTCGAACAGAGTTGTAGATGCGTGGAACAATCTTCCGAGTACTGTGATAGAGGCTAGGACCTTGGGTGGCTTTAAAAGAGATTGGACAAATATATGAGTGGGAGGGGCTGGGTTTGATTTGTGTCGTGAGTACGGGAATAAATTTTTAGGTAGTGGTGGTTTTGATAAGGACCTGCCTTGTATGGGCCAGTAGGCCTTCTGCAGTGTTCCTCCATTCTTATGTTCTTATGTTCTAACGTCCCTCTTAATGTCAATATACTGATTCATAAGATGACCCTCACCTCTTTTGATACGCCTATAAATTCCTTTCTTCTGCCCTAAAAGATATTTGAGCCTATTATTCATCCATTTTGGGTCATTTCTATTCGATCTAATTTCTTTATATGGGATAAATGTTCTTTGGGCAGCATGTATAGTGTTCAGAAAACTGTCATATTGATAGCTCTCTTCATTACCCCAGTCCACAGATGATAAGTGTTCTCTAAGTCCATTGTAATCTGCTAAGCGAAAATCTGGGACCGTTACTGAGTTATTACTACTATGAAACTTCCATTCAATGCCAAAGGTAATTGATTTGTGGTCGCTTGCGCCGAGTTCCTCTGTAATTTCTAAATTATTAACAAGGGTTTCCTTGTTTGCCAGAACTAAGTCAAGCAGATTATTTCCCCTTGTAGGTTCTGTCACAAACTGCTTCAAAAAACAATCTTGAACTACTTCTAAGAAATCGTTAGATTCTAAATGAGGGGAGACATGATCGAGGTATACAAGTGGAAAATGGGTATTAACAAAGGGGATATAAATAAGGTCTTGAGGATATCTCTCCAAGAGAGAACCCGCAATAATGGATTCAAGTTAGATAAGTTTAGATTTAGAAAGGATATAGGAAAGTATTGGTTTGGAAATAGGGTAGTTGATGAGTGGAACAGTCTGCCTAGTAGGGTTATTGAAGCTAGGACCTTGGGTAGTTTCAAATTTAGGTTGGATAAATTCATGAGTGAGAGGGGTTGGATTTGAGTGGGACTCGCGCATGAGTGGGTAGAATTGTCAAAGCTTATTTCTTGGGTAGCATTGAAAATTGGGTTGAGCAAATATTCTGTTAGTGGGACGGATTGTGAAGGACCTGCCTAGTATGGGCCAACAGGCCTGCTGCAGTGTTCCTCCTTTCTTATGTTCTTATGTTCTTATGAAGAAATCTCTAAAATTTATGAAATAGCTAATGATTTAAAATACCCTAGAAACATAATTGATAAATCTTTTAAAATAGCTAGGAATACTTTTTACAATCCCAAAAGGGACAACCAACCTTATTCAACCAAAAATATGTTGGTTCTCCCTTACCATGAAAACTTGGTTGATATGCCTTCCTTTCTTAAGAATTTTAATATCAATTGGATGGTTAAAATCTCTCACATGAATAAATAGAGCATTAGAATCTTGTCCAGTTCTAATGCTATATTTATGTTGTTTTAATCTTAGTTCAAGACTTTTACCAGTCTGACCATAATAAACTTTATCGCATATTTTACAGGGAATCTTATAGACACATCCGTCAGCATTTTGGGGGGAATTTTTTATCAAAAGTCTTTTTACTGTATCAAGATTTTTAAATACAACTTAAGAAAGATAGTATGGGCCAACAGGCCTGCTGCAGTGTTCCTCCTTTCTTAAGTTGTATTTAAAAATCTTGATACAGTAAAAAGACTTTTGATAAAATCATGCTGACGATGTGTCTATAGATTCCTGTAAATATCGATAAAGTTTATTATGGTCAAACTGGTAAAGTCTTGAACTAAGATTAAAACAACATAAATATAGCATTAGACTGGACAAATTCTAATGCTCTATTTATTCATGTGAGAGATTTTAACCATCCAATTGATTTTCAAAATGCTGAGAAGGTTGTATCAAGCAAGTCCATGGTTACATAAGAACATAAGAAAGGAGGAACACTGCAGCAGGCCCGTTGGCCCATACTAGGCAGGTCCTTCACAATCCGTCCCACTAACAGAATATTTGCTCAACCCAATTTTCAATGCTACCAAGAAATAAGCTTTGACAATTCTACCCACTCATGCGCGAGTCCCACTCAAATCCAACCCTCTCACTCATGTATTTATCCAACCTAAATTTGAAACTACTCAAGGTCCTAGCTTCAATAACCCTACTAGGCAGACTGTTCCACTCATCAACTACCCTATTTCCAAACCAATACTTTCCTATATCCTTTTAAATCTAAACTTATCTAACTTGAATCCATTATTGCGGGTTCTCTCTTGGAGATATCCTCAAGACCTTATTTATATCCCTTTGTTTATACCCATTTTCCACTTGATACCTCGATCATGTCTCCCTCATTCTACGTCTTACAAGTGAATGTAATTTTAGGGTCTTCAATCTTTCTTCGTAAGGAAGATTTCTAATGCTATGTATTAATTTAGTCATTCTACGCTGAATGTTTTCTAACGAATTTATGTCCATTCTGTAATATGGAGACCAGAACTGAGCTGCGTAATCTAGGTGAGGCCTTACTAATGATGTATAAAGCTGTAATATAACCTCTTGACTTCTGTTGCTAACACTTCTTGATATAAATCCCAGTAATCTATTTGCCTTATTACGTACGCTTAGGCATTGCTGTCTTGGTTTAAGGTTGCTGCTTACCATCACCCCAAGTCCTTCTCGCAATCTGTATGGCTAAGTTCTACGTTATTTAACTTATAAGTGCTTGGGTTATGGACACTCCCGAGCTTCAGAACCTTGCATTTGTCTACATTGAACTGCATCTGCCACTTTTCTGACCACGAGGTTGAGAGGAATATAATAGAATCATGTTTCATTAAAAGCAGTTTTGAAAATAATATGAATATTTCTTTTGGTTTATATAAATTGGATTCTTTTATAATTAATAAAATTTGGGAAGAATTTAATGATAAATTGGACTAATCTTAATTCTTGGGAAGAGTTTCAGGTCCTTTCTTGTTTTCCTCTTCACAGAGTCGTGCGATGTTACGCTACTGTGAGGTGTAGTCTTTGTTAGTGTGATGTGACTGTGAGGTGTAGTCTCGCCCCTTATATAAGTCCTCTTGTCATGTTTCCTTTTATAGTTCCTTGATAATGTGAGTAGTCACGAAAGCGCTTGGAATTCCTCTATTTTTCATAGTGGTTGTCTTGCATATTTTGATATCACCTGATTACTGTGATCTTTTGCATATATATATATATATATATATATATATATATATATATATATATATATATATATATATATATATATATATATATATATATACATATATAGCAATGAAACCACGAAACAAGTGGTTTTGAATCATTTACCAAACTGCGCCAGGCCAGGATTCGACCCCACGACGGCTTGTGGAGGCGGGTATTCAAACAGGAGAAGGCTGAAATTAATCCTTGAGCATACGTCTGCCACGAGTGTCCTCGCAACATGAAACAATCCTAGTTCTCTAGGCTCAAGCCCATGTTGACACTTTACAGATCGCTTGTTCTATCTAGGCTGGAATATTGCTGCACACTAACTGCACCTTTCAAGGCGGGTGAAATTGCTGACCTTCAAAATGTGCAGAGAACCTTCACCGCACGCATAAGTGCGATAAACCACCTCAACTACTGGGAACGCTTGAAGTTCCTAAACCTGTACTCCCTAGAACGCAGGCGGGAGAGATACATTATTATATACACATGGAAAATTCTCGAGGGCTTAGTACCAAACTTGCACACAAAAATCACTCCCTACGAAAGCAAAAGACTCGGCAGGCGATGTAACATTCCCCAATGAAGAGCAGGGGTGCCACTAGCACGTTGAGGGACAACACAATAAGTGTGAGGGGGCCCAAGATTGTTCAACTGCCTCCCAGCATACATCAGGGGGATTACCAACAAGCCCCTGGCTGTCTTCAAGCAGGCACTGGACAGGCACCTCAAGTCGGTACCTGATCAGCCGGGCTGTGGTTCGTACGTTGGACTGCGTGCGGCCAGCAGTAACAGCCTGGTTGATCAGGCTCTGGTCCAACAAGAGGCCTGGTCACAGACCGGGCCGCGGGGGCGTTGACCCCTGGAATTCTCTCCAGGTAGACTCCAGGTAGACTCATGTTGTTTGTAAGATCGATGGCTCAGATGATAGGGTGACATGTACATTGTGTGGTCTCTTGAGGCGGGACAGTATGTCATGGGGTCGAATCCTGGCCTGCCGCAGTTTGGAATATATATATATATATATATATATATATATATATATATATATATATATATATATTGTAAGAGAAGTGAATGCGAGGGTCTTGGCAAGAGGTGTGGGGTTAAAAGACAAACAATCAAATACAAAGTGGGAATTGTCACAGTTGCTTTTTGCTAATGACACTGTGCTTTTGGGAGATTCTGAAGAAAAGTTGCAGAGGTTGGTGGATGAATTTGGTAGGGTATGTAAAAGAAGGAAATTGAAAGTGAATATAGGAAAGAGTAAGGTGATGAGGATAACAAAAAGATTAGGTGATGAAAGATTGGATATCAGATTGGAGGGAGTGTGGAGGAAGTGAATGTATTCAGATATTTAGGAGTGGACATGTCAGCAGATGGGTCTATGAAGGGTGAGGTGAATCATAGAATTGATGAGGGGAAAAGGATGAGTGGTGCACTTCGGAGTCTGTGGAGACAAAGAACTTTGTCCATGGAAGTAAAGAGGGGAATATATGAGATATAGTTATACCAACACTCTTATATGGGCGTGAAGCATGGGTGATGAATGTTGCAACGAGGAGAAGGCTGGAGGCAGTGGAGATGTCATGTCTGAGGGCAATGTGTGGTGTGAATGTAATGCAGAAAATCTGTAGTTTGGAGATTAGGAGGAGGTGTGGGATTACCAAAACTATTATCCAGAGGGCTGAGGAGGGGTTGTTGAGGTGGTTCAGACATGTAGAGAGAATAGAACGAAACAGAATGACTTCGAGAGTGTATAAATCTGTAGTGGAGGGAAGGCGGGGTAGGGGTCGGCCTAGGAAAGGTTGGAGGAGGGGTAAAGAGGTTTGTGTGCGAGGGCTTGGATTTCCAGCAAGCATGGGTGAGCGTATTTGATAGGAGTGAATGGAGACAAATGGTTTTTAATACTTGACGTGCTGTTGGAGTGTGAGCCAAGTAACATTTATGAAGGGATTCAGGGAAACCGACAGGCCGGACTTGAGTCCTGGAGATAGGAAGTACAGTGCCGGCACTCTGAAGGAGGGGTGTTAATGTTGCAGTTTTATAACTGTATTGTAAAGCACCCCTCTAGCAAGACAGTGATGGAGTGAATGATGATGAAAGTTTTTCTTTTTCGGGACACCCTGCCTTGGTGGGAATCGGCCGATGTGTTAATGAAAAAAAAAAAAAAAAAAAAAAATATATATATATATATATATATATTGTGTGTGTGTGTGTGTGTACTCACCTAGTTGTACTCACCTAGTTGTACTCACCTAGTTGTACTCACCTAGTTGTGGTTGCAGGGGTCGAGTCACAGCTCCTGGCCCCGCCTCTTCACTGGCCGCTACTGGGTCACTCTCCCTGCGCCATGAGCTTTATCATACCTCTTCTTAAAGCTATGTATGAAGCCTGCCTCCACTACATCACTTCCCAAACTATTCCACTTCCCGACCACTCTGTGACTGAAGAAATACTTCCTAACATCCCTGTGATTCATCTGAGTCTTCAACTTCCAACTGTGTCCCCTTGTTGATGTGTCCCATCTCTGGAACATTCTGTTTCTGTCCACTTTGTCAATTCCTATCAGTATCTTATATCTTGTTATCATGTCTCCCCTATCTCTCCTGTCCTCCAGTGTCGTCAGGTCGATTTCCCGTAACCTCTCCTCGTAGGACATACCCCTTAGCTCCGGGACTAGTCTTGTTGCAAACCTTTGCACTTTCTCTAGCTTCTTTACGTGCTTGGCTAGGTGTGGGTTCCAAACTGGTGCTGCATACTCCAGTATGGGCCTAACGTACACAGTGTACAGGGTCCTGTGTGTGTGTGTGTGTGTGTTTGTGATATGGGATAGTTACATCACGTGAGTGTACATAAGTATGCACATGTGTACATAAGTGGTGTAGTTTGAGGGTTGTCTGTGTACTCACGCAATATAGTACACAATCTTGAGGTTATTATTTAAGATTTAATATAATTTACGCTTTTAATTACCTCATTAAATACAGTTGATGGAGGCTGGCTCTTGTTGATGATTGATGGTGCTGTAGTTAATACCGGGGCGGCCGCCCCCCTGACCCGGGACCCACACCAGTCCTCTAGTCTTCATGCAGGGACTGGTGCAGTGACATGCAACGACTGTTGCAGTGACTGATGCAACGACTGTTGCAGTGACTGATGCAACGACTGTTTCAGTGACTGATGCAACGACTGTTTCAGTGACTGATGCAGGAACTGTTGCAGTGACTGATGCAACGACTGATACAGTGACTGATGCAACGACTGTTGCAGTGACTGATGCAACGACTGTTGCAGTGACTGATACAACGACTGTTGCAGTGACTGATGCAACGACTGTTGCAGTGACTGATGCAACGACTGTTGCAGTGACTGATGCAACGACTGATACAGTGACTGATGCAACGACTGTTGCAGTGACTGATGCAACGACTGTTGCAGTGACTGATGCAACGACTGTTGCAGTGACTGATGCAATTACAGCAATAAAAGCCAGTTGTTCAACAAACACACCTCTGCCTCGTATCAAACCTGATTACTTCTCATACCCCAGCCTGCATAACCCATACTAGTACTACTACTAGCTACTACTACTACTACTACTACTACTACCAATAATAATAATAATAATACATTTAGCCAAAAATCCGCTCTTTAAATTATTTATTATAATCAAAGGGGAGCACTAAACCCGTAGGATTATGCAGCGCCTGTGGGGGGGATGTGGAAGGTATTCAGGCTTAATTCAGGGAACTGGAGCACAGATCCAATTCATTAAAGAGGGACCTTATGATGACCTTTAGGGGATCGCCCATGACCATTGTCAAGTCACAACTGGGAAGAGAAAATTAGGGAAGGCCAAAAGTCAGTAATTATAATAATAATAATAAAATAATAATAATAATAATGGTTGCACTTTTTATGTATATTTTGTATTTTTTAATATTCTTTATTTTGAATAAAAACTGTTGTTAGAAGGTTAATAACTATGTAATTACAATCTTCAATTTACATCCACCTTGAAATAAAATTTTAAACTGATAAAAAGACTAACGTGTAATTCGTGCAAATTACATTAATTATTTCGTCGTAATTCGTATTGAAAACGAAGATAAATTTTTTTTTGTAATGTGAATTATCTGATAAAAGTTCTTCAGCTTAATAATTATGTTAATAGGTTATTAAGGTGTAGTACTGAAGGTTAGGTTGTTAATGTAGGGTGGGGGTGGTGGTAGGTGGGGTGGTGGGAGGTGGGTGGTGGTAGGTGGGGTGGTGGTAGGTGGGGTGGTGGTAGGTGGGGGGGTGGTAGGTGGTGAGGTAGTGGGGTGGTGGTAGGTCAGGTTGGGTGGTGGTAGGTGAAGTGGAGGTAGGTGGGGTGGTGGTAGGTGGGGTGGTGGTAGATGGGGTGGTGGTAGGTCAGGTGGGGTGGTGGTAGGTCTGGTGGGGGTGGTGGTAGGTCAGTTTCGGTGGTGGTAGGTCAGGTGGGGTGGTGGTAAGTCAAGTGGGAGTGGTGGTAGGTCAGTTGGGGTGGTTGTATGTGGGGTGGTGGTAGGTCATGTGGGGTGTTTGTGAGTCAGGTGGGGGTGGGGGTAGGTCTGGTGAGGTGGTGGTGGGTCAGGTGAGGTGGTGGTGAGTCAGGTGGGGTAGTAGTGGGTCAGGTGGGGTGGTGGTTAGTCTGGTGGGGTGGGGGTAGGTCAGGTAGGGTGGAAGTGGATGGTGGGAGTGGTGGTTGGTCAGGTGGGGTGGTGGTAGGTTTGGTGGAGTGATGGTAGGTCAGGTGGGGTGGTAGAGGATGGTGGGGTGGTGGAAGGTTAGGTGGTAGGTCAGGTGGGGGTGGTGGTAGGCGGGGTGGTAGTGTATGGTGGGGGTTGTTGTAGGTGGGGTGGTAGTGGGTGGTGGGGGTCGGTAGGGTTGTTGTGGATGGTGGGGGTGGTGGATGGTGGGGGTGGTGGATGGTGGGGGTGGGGGTGGTGGATGGTGGGGTGGGGGTAGTGGATGGTGGGGGTGGGGGTGGTGGAGTGTAACAATAGCTTGTATAACACATGTTAGTGTCATTACTTCCAGTTCTTTGATACTATCTTACTCAATAACACGCATAGAATGGCCACGCTCACTGTATGATGGTGTGTGTGTGGTGTCAGTGTGAGTGTGTAGGTGTCAGTGTGAGTGTGTGTAGGTGTCAGTGTGAGTGTGTGGAGGTGTCAGTGTGAGTGTGTGTAGGTGTCAGTGTGAGTGTGTGTAGGTGTCAGTGTGAGTGTGTGGAGGTGTCAGTGTGAGTGTGTGAGGTGTCAGTGTGAGTGTGTGTAGGTGTCAGTGTGAGTGTGTGGAGGTGTCAGTGTGAGTATGTGGAGGTGTCAGTGTGAGTGTGTGGAGGTGTCAGTGTGAGTGTGTGTAGGTGTCAGTGTGAGTGTGTGTAGGTGTGAGTGTGTGGAGGTGTCAGTGTGAGTGTGTGTAGGTGTCAAAGTGAGTGTGTGGAGGTGTCAGTGTGAGTGTGTGTAGGTGTCAGTGTGAGTGTGTGTAGGTGTCAGTGTGAGTGTGTGTAGGTGTGAGTGTGTGTAGGTGTCAGTGTGAGTGTGTGTAGGTGTCAGGGTGAGTGTGTGTAGGTGTCAGTGTGAGTGTGTGTAGGTGTCAGTGTGAGTGTGTGGAGGTGTCAGTGTGAGTGTGTGTAGGTGTCAGGGTGAGTGTGTGTAGGTGTCAGTGTGAGTGTGTGGAGGTGTCAGTGTGAGTGTGTGTAGGTGTCAGGGTGAGGTGTAGGTGTCAGGTGTGGTGTCAGTGTGAGTGTGTGTAGGTGTGAGTGTGTGTAGGTGTCAGGGTGAGTGTGTGGAGGTGTCAGTGTGAGTGTGTGTAGGTGTCAGTGTGAGTGTGTGTAGGTGTCAGTGTGAGTGTGTGTAGGTGTCAGTGTGAGTGTGTGTAGGTGTCAGGGTGAGTGTGTGTAGGTGTCAGTGTGAGTGTGTGGAGGTGTCAGTGTGAGTGTGTGGAGGTGTCAGTGTGAGTGTGTGGAGGTGTCAGTGTGAGTGTGTGTAGGTGTCAGGGTGAGTGTGTGGAGGTGTCAGTGTGAGTGTGTGGAGGTGTCAGTGTGAGTGTGTGTAGGTGTCAGGGTGAGTGTGTGGAGGTGTCAGTGTGAGTGTGTGGAGGTGTTAGGGTGTGTGGAGGTGTCAGGGTGAGTGTGTGGAGGTGTCAGTGTGAGTGTGTGGAGGTGTCAGTGTGAGTGTGTGGAGGTGTCAGTGTGAGTGTGTGGAGGTGTCAGTGTGAGTGTGTGGAGGTGTCAGTGTGAGTATGTGTAGGTGTCAGGGTGAGTGTGTGGAGGTGTCAGTGTGAGTGTGTGGAGGTGTTAGGGTGTGTGGAGGTGTCAGGGTGAGTGTGTGGAGGTGTCAGTGTGAGTGTGTGGAGGTGTCAGTGTGAGTGTGTGTAGGTGTCAGTGTGAGTGTGTGGAGGTGTCAGTGGGGTGTGTGGAGGTGTCAGTGTGAGTGTGTGAGGTGTCAGGTGAGTGTGTGGAGGTGTCAGTGTGAGTGTGTGGAGGTGTCAGTGTGTGTGTGAGGTGTCAGTGTGAGTGTGTGGAGGTGTCAGTGTGAGTGTGTGGAGGTGTCCAGGGTGAGTGTGTGGAGGTGTCAGTGTGAGTGTGTGGAGGTGTCAGTGTGAGTGTGTGGTGTCAGGTGAGTGTGTGGAGGTGTCAGTGTGAGTGTGTGTATGTGTCAGTGTGAGTGTGTGTAGGTGTCAGGGTGAGTGTGTAGGTGTCAGTGTGAGTGTGTGGTGTCAGGGTGAGTGTGTGGAGGTGTCAGTGTGAGTGTGTGGAGGTGTCAGTGTGAGTGTGTGGAGGTGTCAGTGTGAGTGTGTGGTGTCAGTGTGAGTGTGTGGAGGTGTCAGTGTGAGTGTGTGGAGGTGTCAGTGTGAGTGTGTGGAGGTGTCAGGGTGAGTGTGTGGAGGTGTCAGTGTGAGTGTGTGGTGTCAGTGTGAGTGTGTGGAGGTGTCAGTGTGAGTGTGTGGAGGTGTCAGTGTGAGTGTGTGAGGTGTCAGTGTGAGTGTGTGGTGTCAGGGTGAGTGTGTGGAGGTGTCAGTGTGAGTGTGTGTGGTGTCAATGTGAGTGTGTGTAGGTGTCAGGGTGAGTGTGTAGGTGTCAGTGTGAGTGTGTGGTGTCAGGGTGAGTGTGTGGAGGTGTCAGTGTGAGTGTATGTAGGTGTCAGTGTGAGTGTGGTGTCAGGATGAGTGTGTGGAGGTGTCAGTGTGAGTGTGTGTAGGTGTCAGTGTGAGTGTGTGGTGTCAGGGTGAGTGTGTGGAGGTGTCAGTGTGAGTGTGTGTAGGTGTCAGTGTGAGTGTGTGTAGGTGTCAGGGTGAGTGTGTGGAGGTGTCAGGTTGAGTGTGTGTAGGTGTCAGTGTGAGTGTGTGTACGTGTCAGGGTGAGTGTGTGGAGGTGTCATTGTGAGTGTGTGGAAGTGTCAGGGTGAGTGTGTGGAGGTGTCAGGGTGAGTGTGTGGTGTCAGGGTGAGTGTGTGGAGGTGTCAGGGTGAGTGTGTGGAGGTATCAGGGTGAGTGTGTGTGTAGGTGTCAGGGTGAGTGTGTGGAGGTGTCAGGGTGAGAGTATGTAGGTGTCTGGGTGAGTGTGTGGAGGTGTCAGGGTGAGTGTGTGGAGGTGTCAGGGTGAGTGTGTGGTGTCAGGGTGAGTGTGTGGAGGTGTCAGGGTGAGTGTGTGGAGGTGTCAGGGTGAGTGTGTGGTGTCAGGGTGAGTGTGTGTAGGTGTCAGGGTGAGTGTGTGTAGGTGTCTGGGTGAGTGTATGTAGGTGTCAGGGTGAACATAAGAACATAAGAAAGGAGGAACACTGCAGCAGGCCTGTTGGCCCATTCTAGGCAAGTCCTTCACATTCCATCCCACTAACAGAATATTTGTTCAACCTAATTTTCAATGCTACCCAGAAATAAGCTTTGTTTAATTTTATTTACTCATGTGCAATTCCCACTCAAATCCAACCCCTTTCACTCATGAATTTATCCAACCTAAATTTAAAACTACCTAAGGTCCTTGCTTCAATAACCCTACTAGGCAGACTGTTCCACTCATCAACTACCCTATTTCCAAACCAATACTTTCCTATATCCTTTCTAAATCTAAACTTATCTAACTTGAATCCATTATTGCGGGTTCTCTCTTGGAGAGATACCCTCAAGACCTTATTTATATCCCCTTTGTTAATACCCATTTTCCACTTGTATACCTCGATCATGTCTCCCTCATTCTACGTCTTACAAGTGAATGTAATTTAAGGGTCTTCAATCTTTCTTCGTAAGGAAGATTTCTAATGCTATGTATTAATTTAGTCATTCTACGCTGAATGTTTTCTAACGAATTTATGTCCATTCTGTAATATGGAGACCAGAACTGAGCTGCGTAATCTAGGTGAGGCCTTACTAATGATGTATAAAGCTGTAATATAACCTCTGGACTTCTGTTGCTAACACTTCTTGATATAAATCAGTAATCTATTTGCCTATGTACTACGCTTAGGCATTGCTGTCTTGGTTTAAGGTTGCTGCTTACCATCACCCCAAGTCCTTCTCGCAATCTGTATGGCTAAGTTCTACGTTATTTAACTTATAAGTGCTTGGGTTATGGACACTCCCGAGCTTTAGAACTTTGCATTTATCTACATTGAACTGCATCTGCCATTTTCTGACCAGGAATTGAGTTTGTCTAAATCCTCCTGTAGTTCACTGACATCTACGTCTGAATCGATTATCCTACCTATCTTCGTGTCATCAGCGAATTTGCTCATATCACTAGAAATTCCCTCGTCAAGGTCATTTATATATATTATAAACAACAACGGGCCCAAAACCGATCCCTGAGGAACGCCACTTGTTACAGATCCCCACTCCGATTTAACCCATATATGCACACCCTCTGCTTCCTATTGGTGAGCCATGACTCGATCCATGACAACACTTTTCCACCAATGCCATGAGCAGCCACTTTCTTTAACAGTCTCTGATGTGGTACTCTATCAAAAGCCTTACTAAAATCCAAATAAACAATATCAATTCTTTATCATTATCAACTGCCTCAAAAGCCTTACTGAAAAAAGTTAATAAATTAGTTAGGCAGGAACGGCCCCTGGTGAATCCATGCTGAGTATCATTAATCAAATTATGCCTATCGAGATGGCTTCTTATGTTATCAGCTATAATCGACTCTAGTAATTTGCCTACAATTGATGTTAGACTTATTGGGCAGTAATTTGATGGTAACGACTTGTCCCCTGCTTTAAAAATAGGTATTACATTAGCCATCTTCCACGTATCCGGCACTACACCTGTTTGAAGAGATAGGTTAAAAATGTTAGTTAAGGGTTCACAGAGTTCTATTTTGCATTCCTTAAGAACCCTTGAAAAAAGCTCATCAGGGCCTGGCGATTTGTTTTGCTTCAAGCGGTCTATCTGTTTGATAACCTTTTCGCTAGTGACTGTGATACTACATAATTTATCTTCTTCAGGCCCACTAAAATACCTAATTCTTGGGATATTATTAGTGTCTTCCTAGTGAAAACCGAAGAAAATAATTATTAAAATAGAGCACATTTCATTCTCTTTGTCAGTAAGATACCCATAATTATTTTTAAGGGGACCTATCTTATCTCTAACTTTTGTTCTATACACCTGAAAAACTTTTGGGTTAGTTTTCGAATCCCTAGCAACTTTAATTTCGTAGTCCCGTTTAGCTTTTCTTATCCCCTTTTAACGTCCCTCTTAATGTCAATATACTGACTCATAGATGACCCTCACCTCTTTTGATACGCCTATAAATTCCTCATGTGCAATTCCCTCCAAATCCAACCCCTTTCACTCATGAATTTATCCAACCTAAATTTAAAAATACCCAGGGTCCCCTCTTCAACAACCCTACCAGGCAGACTGTTCCACTCATCAACTACCTATTTCCAAACCAATACTTTTCTATATCCTTTCTAAATCAAGTAGAAATGACCCAAAATGGATGAATAATAGGCTCAAATATCTTTTAGGCAGAAGAAAGGAATTTATAGGCGTATCAAAAGAGGTGAGGTCATCTTATGAGTCAGTATATTGACATTAAGAGGACGTTAAAGGAATAAGAAAAGCTAAACGGGACTATGAAATTAAAGTTGCTAGGGATTCAAAAACTAACCCAAAAGTTTTCCAGGTTTATAGAACAAAAGTTAGGGATAAGATAGGTCCCCTTAAAAATAACTTTGGGCATCTTACTGACAAGGAGAATGAAATGTGCTCTATTTTTAATAATTATTTTCTCTCGGTTTCACTCAGGAAGACACTAATAATATCCCAAGAATTAGGTATTTTAGTGGGCCTGAAGAAGATAAATTATGTAGTATCACAGTCACTAGCGAAATGGTTATCAAACAGATAGACCGTTTGAAGCAAAATAAATCGCCAGGCCCTGATGAGCTTTTTCAAGGG